>CAKAKR010059811.1:0-59660 GCA_916700685.1 Adelosebastes latens
ACTTAAGCTGGTGTGCATGTATTCTGTGTTTACCTGCTGCTCGATCAGCAACGCTCTCTTGGCCCCCAGTTTGAGCAGTTTGTCTGGGGACGGGAAGCTGAGGAAGGAGGAGACGTCTGGTGGCCGGGGTGCTGATGCAGGGGTGGACAACTATGAGGGGAAAAGGAGAGAAAAGAAAGTCAACAAAACCACAAACACCAAACATACACGTACATACAGCTAGTGTGGCCTTCAGATTGGACTTCATGTCACCCATGTAGTGCAGACTGACGCTGTTGTGCTATAAGATTGTCAGCAATAATAATATAGCAACATATGCGCCTAATTAATAGTTTTGTGAAAAAAAACCCACACATACAGAATGATCTTTCCATTTCATATTCATTTCAAGCTCGGGGAAACTGTTGGTGCACAGTCCTGCTATCAGATCCAGCATTTCAGCTCTTGCTAAGAAATATTTTATGCAAAAATGAGGTTTATCATTGCTTAACATACTGACACATGTCAACTGCATTGAGCAGGAGCGTGACAGTGTGGATGCTGTCAAACAAACAATGGTTTTAGCAATAACTTGGAATAAATAATGGTGTAAACATTATGTATTTTTGTGACTCTCAATAGCACCACCTAGTGTCAGAACACTTGGACTTGTCTGTTAAATATTTGTATTTTGAATTAATTTCATGCTGTCTTTTTTAGAAATTCTTAACAGCTCATTCATTGCAGCTTCAAACTTGCAGTTTGTTAGGTAGAAATTTAAACTTCACTCAACTCATGCACAGGTGATTAATGATATATATTTTTAGGTTAACTTTTGCTTTGATGCTACACATCACCATCACACATTTATCTGACCTTAATGCCATTGCTTTCCTCCTCCTCCTCTTCTTCCTCTTCCTCCTCGATTTCCTCCTCATCCACATCCTCTTCATCCTCGTCTTCTTCTTCCTCTTCATCATCATCCTCGTCATCATCTTCTGGCTCACCCTCATCGTCACTGAGGCAGATTAAAAACACAGCTCATTAGTGAGGATTTTGGGATGAGATGCATCTTTTTGAGTGATCGTGATAGTCGACAGGTTCATGTGAGAAGTCACTGCCGGGCAGATTGCGTCAGCTTTCCAGGTGCAGATGTGATGCATCAATCAGGGGAGCAGATGGGATTTACAAAAGCCACAAGGAAAGTTATGGTGCAGAAATGTGACAGAAGTCATGACAACTGTTGTCTGCACTAGACTTGCTTGTCCCGGATTATTAACGGATAGCTCGGCTTGATTCTCTTTATGAGGCAGGTGACATCAATCCAGGTTGCTATAGTAACACATTTCGGAGAACAATCCCGGTGCTTGTTTGACATATTTAAGGTCAATGGTTAGGGTTGTGTTTAAAAACACATGAAATAATAATAATACACACTGTCACCTTACCTGTTTTCTATGAGGAGTTTGCACCTCTTTTTTGCCCTGGTTTCCTCTCACATTCCAAACACAAACAGGTCTTGAGTATCGTGTTTATGAGTGTTAACTCTGTGATACACTAGCAGCCTGTCCTGCTTCTCACCCAGTGCATGCTGGGTTAGATTCCAGGCACCGATGACCAATAATAGGACAGACGGGTACAGAGAAAGGATATACACAACAGGAGCTAAATCACGATGTGATTACCTGAGCGATCCTAGAAGCTGGTCCATGTTCATGCCTTCCATGGCGTCTTTCAGAGCTTTGCAGCCATCCTCTCCTAGACAGTTACCTGAAAACCAGAGAGATTATTTTATGGAGCGTAGTTACGGGAGCCAAATTAAACAAAAAGAAAATCACCAATTAACGTCTCTACAAATGAAAGTCACCTACTCTTCTAAAACTATTAATAGAAAAGCTGATTTTTGTACTTTTTAAAAAGGATAATAATTAAAGATACTAAAAAATAACTAAAAATGTAGATGTATGAGGAGCAGAGCTAGCTCTTTACAGTTTTTTACCATTTAGATCCAGTTTCTCCAGCTGGTCCCTGTCCTTTACTGCTTGTGCCACAGCCAGAGCAGCTTCCTCTGTAATCTCGCCGAATGACAGATTGAGTTCCTGTTAAACGTAACAGAATATTTAGTCAGAAGGGAGGAAAAATGTCAAACAAAAGGTAAGAAATATACAGGGAAATGAAGACCTTTTAGAATAAAATTAGGATAGAATCGAACCTCCACTGGTGTGTGTGTGACTATGTTTAGTCTGGCTACTAATTTATGCCCAGTTACATCCAGATTGGATGGGCAGGGTCACAACATCCACACCAACAATTGATTATTATGAGTAGCAGTGACTGCTCAGATCAGCCAGTAGTATAATGTACTTCTCACTTACCTTTAGGATCGGTAGTCCCTCCGATACAGTTTCTGCAATAGCTATTGCTCCTGCTGGCCGCACCAGACAGTCTCCAAAGTTTATCACCTGGATGCTGCGGAGGTGTTTCAGGGCCTGTGAAGGACATAGATATGATTTGCTGCAACTTAAAAGACTGAAAAGAGAATTATTAGTAGAACTGCAGTAAAACTGACGGACAAACTGGTGGATGAGTTTTTAAAAGAAAGCTAAAATCTGAATTCCACATTGAGATCTCATCCAAGAACTAAAGTTCTCCAGCATGGGTATAAAAAAACATTTTAAATTCCTTATTCATCCGTCTTAAAGCTCCACTAATCACTATTTTACATAAAATAAAGGATTTTACATCTTATTTTTTCTGTTGAAACATCAATTCATGTCCCCAATAACATTTTTCTTAATTGATGTGAACTAAATGAATATGTAACAACTTGGGGATTTTTATTTTTTATTCTTCTATTCATTTTTGTTGGTCTTTATTTATTTATTTATTCTTTTTTTCGTTGTGATTTATTATCATTTTTTACTTTGTTTCTCTTTATTTTTATTTCATTTATTTACTTATTATTATTTTTTCCCTTATTTATTTTTCTCTATTTATTTTTTAATTAATTTTTGTTTATTATTATTCCTATTCTATTTTTTTTATTTCTATTTTCTAACTTTATCTCTCATTTTTATTTCATCTTTATTTATTTATTATTTTTCAATTCCTTTTCTATACTTATCTTCTCTTCTCTCCTAATATAAGTATAAATAAACATGTTATTTTTCCTCACTGTACATTTATGTATTCTCTGGGCCTATGGACAAAAATTATTACTCATTCCTACTTAATGAAACAATGTATGGACATTGTGGGGATGCCGAAGCTCACGGACTGCCTCCTAAGGACACTTATGACCCTGTTGTGTCATGGCAAAACATGATTGTGCTGTACGACTGTACCTGTTGAAAGGAAAACAAAAAAGAAACCTCAATTCATGACGTGTTCATGACATGATATGTGTGGGCCTTAAGCTGCTAACGGTCGTTCACTAGGGTCATCACTCTATAAAAATGATGCGGTGTTGGGCACACATGATAATAAAAAACTGGTACAACAGAATATAGGAATTCAATGGGCTTTGTGGTGGGAATTTCTGTAAAAAAGAGCTCACAAACAAAGCGTGTCTTTTGAGTTTCATTATCTCATTCTCAAAAACGGGCACAGTCAACCTTCAACAATATCTCAAGCTGAGTGCGCCCTACTCCTTCTAGACAGACAGATGTTATTTATACAAAACATTGAGAGGTCACTGTCAGCAACTGTCCCCTCGATTGCCAACAGTCATGACATTAATGTCTGGTGTGTCTGTACCTGAGCCATGGCGATAGCCCCCTTCTCAGTGAAGGTATTGTCGTTGAGGTTGAGGATGCGGAGGCTGGCGTTGTGCTGCATGGCTGTGGCCAGAGCTGTCACACCGGGGTGATTGATGCCATTCTGGGGCATGTGAACTTCCTCCAGGCTGCCCATCAACTGACAACACAAATTATAACCATAAGATTACTCTACCTACACAACCACAGAAAACTACAGCGGTTTGTCTACAATAACAGACTCTCACACAGCTTTGAACAAGTCAAGTAGTCAAATAACTGACAATATGAGCTGCAGTGATGTAATCTGGTCTGAGATCAATATTTGAAAATAATCATGTAAAGAAGACAAGCTGGGTGAAATCTCTCATAATGGTCGTAATGTAATGTAGCATGACAATGTGGCATTCTTCATCAGAGTAGACTTTGCTGTGTTTCTCCAGTCGGTGTTCAAAGCTCAAGGCGGGATAGTTAGTCGTCCTTTACCTGGAAGGCTTGAGCGAGGGCTGTGGCTCCATCGTTCTCCAGGCGGTTCCTCCCCGCAACAAACACCTTCAGGCCGAGGGGAGTCCCCTCCGCACTGGACTTTCTATGGCACTGGGTCAAAGAAGCAGCCAAGATCTGAGGAGTCCATGAACAGGGATGTGAATATTTACAACCATTTTTGTTTGGGAAAATTATTTTTTCATTCCAGCTGCTATCAATAAATCAAAAACTTAAAAAAAATGTCCATGCACACCATTTTGACAGTATTCATCTCTCTAATTCTTCAACTGACAACTTTCAGTGCTTACACTTCAATGATAACTTCAACCCTTTCAGGTCACAGGTCTTCAACAAAAAATGTCAGCTTTTCTAACTTCCACTGTTCATACACAATTTACTCCAACTTCTTTCAGGACTTTCACTTCAACTGACACTTTCTGCTCGATTTAATATCTAAACTTTGGCTGACATTTCAACTCCTTTCAGTGCTTGAACTTCAACTTAATCTTCAACTCCTTTCAGAAGTTAAAGAACATCATATGCATCATAAAAGCAGACTTTAGTAAAACAGTTGTATTGGATTGCAAAAGACTGTACAGGTGTACCTAATAATGTGACAACTGAGTGTTCATTACCTAACAATGAACAATGTAGATGGAAACATGCCTCATTTTAAAAAGCCGTTCTCGTGACTCACCTTCCCCCCTCCGATGCCCATTCCACAGTTGTTGAGCCGGAGCTCCTGAAGCGTGTAGCACGCGGTGCTCTTGAGCAACTTCTCAATGCCCTTCACCCCATCTGGTCCAAAGGCGTTGTCGCTGAGGTCTAAAACAGTCAGCCTGGCACCCGCCAGCATCAGAGCGTCACCCAGTGAATTCTACATCACAAGGAGAGAAAGAGACAAAATAAATGGCAGGATAAGCAGGGCAGTGTACCAAAAACAAACAACAAGTTCTGTCTGGAAGCCTAAACTTGTAACAAGAACAATAATGTTAAGGAAGAAGTGCATTACCAGGGCAGGTGGGATCTCAGAGCGCAGGCGACCTGTGAACATGTCACTCCAATAACAGCGCTGAAGGAGAGAGAATAAAGATACAGTGTCAGCTGAGAGACAATTGTGAATATACTCCACTATAAAGAAAACTAAAAAGCAACTAGGCATAATCATGTTCAATGTGCTGTACAATAATATTTGTATTATTAAATAAAAAAATCAGTCGATCAAGAGAAAAATATCCTGCCAATATTTTGATAATACATTAATCATTTAAGTAATTTTTTTAAGCAAAATTGCCAAACATTTCCCTGTTCCAGGTTTTAAAACACGAGTATTTGTTGCTTTTCATGTCTTATGTGATAGTAAACGGAATATCTTTAGGTTTTAAGTGCTAATCGGACAAAAAAAGCAATTTGTTGACATCACCTTTGGCTTAAGTAGGTGAAGGTAATGATTCAATTTTAGAATGATCAAAAAGGGACAGAAGAAACACTCCAAACCTTGAACTTGCTCTTTGTCTCTAGAGCCTTGGCGATGGCCTGTGCTGCCTCCACACCTACAGTGTTTCCCTCCAACCTCAGAGCCTGTAAATCCTCGAAGTCCTGGATCTCCTTAACCATCTCCTCCACTGGAGAGAGGGCAAAGAAAGAGGGATGGGAGAGTTGGTACGTTATAATGGAAAACTCATTAAAACCAAGACTTTAGTGTGTTTAACCAATCAAGCCTCACTGGCTTATAGGCAGGGTTTCTCTCACCCTGAACATGCACAGTGATGTCTGACACTCACCTGATTGGGCATCATCCAGCTTTCTTCCCTGGCCTTTGTAGCTCAGCTCTCCTTCCTCTACTCCGGCCTTAGCCAGAGATTCGGCCAACTGCGCAACAATGTCTGTCGCCATCGGGACACCTGAGGGACAAACACATGATTTACTTTTTATTTTGCTTCATGATAATCCTGGTGTCCAGTGACAGAGTTGGTTTCCTCTGCCCAACAGGTGGCACACATTAAAAATTAAGAACCAAAACACCGACCACATATAGCTAAGTCATTGAAACATGCAGTCATATATGGACATTCTGGCTTTAACTACCTCTTTTTGTCTGGAAAGCTTAGTCCACCTTTCTACTAAACAACTGTTTTGCTGAGGAACAATCCACACAAAAATTGTGTTTATTTACATCTGCTGTATGATACACTGCAGCTCAGATTTCATTAATAGATTTGAACATATGTCGTTGAACAGTCTACAGATGGTAAAGATGTTATCATAGGTTAAGGGACAAAGCTACTTCAGCGACAAGCTGCTCCACCCGAAGTGTGTGAATGAGCGCTATCGCAGGTCCTTCCTTCCTGCAGCTGTCAGACTCCACAACCAGCACTGCTCCCAGTAGACCACAACCGGCACTGCTCCCAGTAGACCACAACCGGCACTGCTCCCAGTAGACCACAACCAGCACTGCTCCCAGTAGACCACAACCAGCACTGCTCCCAGTAGACCACTTACACACCAAAAAACTGACAAGAATTGCACTTTACTGTACACCAACTATCTATCAGTACTACTCAGGTGTAATTCTCACTGTGCAATATCATTTTCCACTTGTGCAATTTTGTTAATAGTCTGTTTATTGTAAATACTGTACATACTGCTCCTTTTTTTATACTTCCTTCTATTTCAATGGTTCATATTTTATTACACTTTGTTTAGCTCTTTTTACTGTGTTAGCTGATGCATCTTGTTTTTTGCACGATCCGCTTTGCTGCTGTACACTGCAAATTTCCCCACTGCTGGACTAATAAAGGAATATCTTATCTTATCTTAAATCCTGGAGCTCCTCCCTATACAATGAACTGACAAGTTAACTTCAACAAAATGAGATGAGATCTGATATGAGATGAGATATACACCTCAAGTGCAACTACCTTGTTTACATTTTATTTATCACATCTACCCTACCTATTTTACAAGTGCAATTACCTCTGTTTACATCACATCTATTTTTTTTATATCTTATACTTCTAGTGTAACACTTCTGTTTATATTTATTTATTACATATACTTTACCTGCCTATTTGCTTTATAACTGTGTGTGTTTTACAACTGTTATATGTTTTATCTGCCTCGTTTAGTCTTGTCAAGTATTTGTTTTAAAGCCCTGACCAGAAGTGGCAACTGTGAATCTCGTTGTATTTAATACAATGACAATAAAGCTTTCTATTCTATTCTATCTTGTTGAAGTCAGTCACTAACGCTGATTTACTGTCCAACTAGAGACTCAACAACACGTTGTGATGCTCCTTCAACCTCAGGAGGACAGTGGCCGGGTTTCATACATCATGACGTCACTAGATACACATCAGAGTTATGAGTTGTTTTGGGGCTAGCTTAGCAGCATTAGCATTAGCCGAGTGCTGCTAACGTTATGCTAACACGCCACAACGGTTTGATGCCAGTGACGCTAGCTTTGTTGACAACTGTCCATTCTGTAAACATACCACGAGCTTTGCTAGATACTTAACAAACTTAGTCTGGTGGTTGCAGGGTAATAAAACGGAACATTTAGTGAGCTAACGTTAGCTAACAGTTAGCTACCACTAGTTGACGTCAGGTGTGACAGAGCAGAGCAGAGCAGCGCGTGGCTGTTAGCTGTTACTCGGCCTCTCCTCTCTAATAACCGTTAACCACACAGCTGTTAGTCTGAGCCCTCCAGTAACCCGGTTTATCTTCTATATAACAGAGACTTTAACCCGTAGTTAGTCTACTCCCAGTAGAGATTAATATCACCATTACCACAACACTGCTGTTCTGATTGAATCCAGTCCACTCACACACACTCACTCCCGCTCGCTCCTAGCGTTCAAACCTAATCCAGCACGTTACACGACGTGATGACGACAGAGAGCTGGGAGACAAGGGACATGTAGTTCAATTAGACTACAACGGTGCGTTCATGTTCCAGTTCTACACCCAGTCTGTGGGAAATATTCCCTATCTCGTCGTGGGGGAAAATAACAAAATGGACCTTGTATTCGTTGATTCGTTGTTTGAGCCCAAAAATTAAGCTATTAATTAAGTAATAATTAATTCAACTGTCTGAGTTGAACACGCAATAACACGTTGGTCACTTTTGTGTCACTTTTGCAATGTAAATACTGTAAATCTACTGTTACGAATATGTGCAATAACATTTGCTGATCACTGTGCAATAATTATATGATGCTGTGCAATAATTATATAATTATCTGAAGGACACTTTGTGCAATAATCTGGCAAAACTGTAATCTGGCAACTGTCATCTCATCAATATACATATTGTATTTTTATATTTTATATTATATTTTATATATTTTTTTATATTTATATTGCACTATCTCTTTTTTATTGTATTATCTTTTTTAGCACCTATGGGATTGTCACAATCTAATTTCGTTGTACTACACAATGACAATAAAGGGCTTGAAAAGTAATTAACTAAGTGAGTTCAAAACAAAATGAATAAAACAAAAGAGCCTGAAAGTATTTGAAATATTTCTTATTCATGTTCAGTGTCCCACCATTTGACTCACTTCACATTCTAGTTTATAATCTCTATATTAAATAAATATCTGACATGGTTAGTATTGTCATCATTATGGGCAAATATCACTTTCAATAAAGCTTCAGTAGGCAGAATGTTTTTGGCATCATTGGGCAAATATTTCATAATAACCTTTCAGCATATTGTAATTCAAGTGTTCTGAGAGAAAACTAGACTTCTGCGCCTCCTCATGGCTCTGTTTTCAGGATTTAAAAAATCTAGCCTGTGACGGGAGACTATGACCAATCATAGTCTCCTGTCATAATCCAAGTCATTTCAGAGAGGGTGTGTTCCTATTGAGCGTTCCTATTGGCTGTGCTCCAGCTGGTGGGCGGTGCTTGGTATTTCCTCAACTGTTCTCAACATGGCTGCCGGGTCACAAACTTTCTCATTTTACAGCTAAAACTGTGCACCACAAGATGTTTCTGAAAACATTTGAGGAGAGAAATAGGCATTACAGTAGCAGAATATTGATTTATATTTGATCAGCGCTGCCTAGTTTGACCGTTTGATTGGAGTTTGCAAATGATTGACAGCTGCTCAGAGATGGCAGACCCCAGCTCGGCTCTGATTTTTTTTTTTTTTCCGGTCTGTGAAATCTTGCAGGTGCTATTAGGAGCACCGGAGGCCCAAAATTCTGCCCACTGAAGCTTTAATTCTAGTTATTTATTTAATTTAAATAATTTTATATGGAAACTTGTTTTATTGACCCATTGAATGTAAACATATTTTGTTGAATGTTATTTACCCATTTATATATTTATGTACTTATTTATTTATTTGTTTTTGGTTATGGTTATGTAGCTTTGCTGTTGTTTTTGTGTTCTTTAATCATATATCATCATTGCACTGGCTTCCCCTACAATTTAGAATACATTTTAAAATTGTATTAATCACTTTTAAAGCACAACTTGGTCTGACCCCAGAATACATATTGGATCTCTTAACAACCTATACGCCTGTACGTGGTCTGAGATCATCTGATCAGCTACTTCTTGCTGTTTCCAGGTCCAATTTTGTGACGAGAGGCGATCAGGCTTTTGCTGTCAGGGCTCTGCAAACTCTGGAATGCACTTCCTATAGAGATACGATCATCTAATTCTGTATCCACTTTTAAAAAACGTACACATTTTTTTAGGATAGCATTTCTATAAGTAGAAGGGTATAAATATATGTATGTATACATCCGTTTTTGGACGCATGTGTACATTTATGTATATATACTGTATATTTGTTTTATCAACTTGTCCTACCATTTTACCACTTCTATTATTATTGATATGTTCTGTGATGTTCTGTTTTAGCAGTTACCATATCTTTTACTTTATTTATCTGCTTTTTATTGTCTGATGTTCTGTTTTAACAGTTACCATATCTTTTACGCTATTTATCTGCTTTTATTGTCTGATGTTCTGTTTTAGCAGTTACCATATCCTTTACTTTATTTATCTGCTTTTATTGTCTGATGTTCTGTTTTAACAGTTACCATATATTTTACTTTATTTATCTGCTTGTATTGTCTTGTGAAGCACTTTGTAACATCTGTTTCGAGAAGTGCTATATAAATAAATGTATTATTATTATTATTATTATTATTATTATTATTATTATTATTATTATTATATACTTTAATGAAGCTGAGAGATTTAGAGGTCAAGAGAACAATCTACCAGTGCACCACTTCTTGGCCTTTTTGTGTCGTTATTGAGGTTTTCACCGCTATTGTTCCAAAAAGAATTAGTATCATAGTGTAGAAATAAAGGAGAAGTGAAATAAAGAATGAAAACAAACCCATGTGTATGAATTAATGGCAGAAGAAGAAGAGGGTGTGTAGGAGGGGTTTAGGCAGGAAGTGGTGCCTGACAGACTATACCCAGGGCTACAGAGCTGCGGGTCATTAAAGGGCTAGCGGATGTTTGCAGCTGGCTGCTGCATGGAGGCTGGGGCTGCTGGGAATCGAAACTTAACTGAAGTCAGACACGAAGCCTCGACGGGTCTCTTACTCCTCGGCTCGCTGTCTATCAGCTCTCACCTGGAGAGAGTTCCTCCGTCTTTCAGGACACTAAATGACCCGCGTGTAAACTTTTCTTCTGGTTCAATGAACTTCCTCTCTTCATTAGGTAGGTGTGTCTGAAGTTGGCCCACTGCAGCAATGATAGCCAGGGTTAGGGAGGCATGCGGGGTCAGGGGGCTTGTTTATACTGGATGTTTGTGTATTTATTGAATACGAAACCAGGCTCGGTGAGTGTCTTAACACGAGGTGGTTGTTTCTTGCTCTCTACCTTTTAAAGGAAGTGGGTGTTTACAGCACAGGCACTATCAAAACAACACCTGTCAGTCTTTGCTACTAAACCCACTTGTTTGTCTTTGTCTCCCCAGGGAACCAGCATGGAGCCTTCCAGACACAAACGCAAGGAGGAGATAAGCAAATCTCTGACATTTATACAGTGAGATGCTTTAAGTGTTATTTGAGTGAACAGAAAGTGAAACCTACCATGGCCCTGAATGACTCATATCCTCTATAACAAGTTGTACTTTTCTAAGCAGGTTTATATCTTGTGTTCTAGGTCTTCTCTGGCTTATCCAGATCCTGAGGGCTACCAGGTACCAGCTGTTATTTTATATATATATATATACACACAATATATTATATATGTTATGTCTGTCTCTTTACTCTTGCACTCTGGGTTTTTATGCATGTTAAGATCTACTTGGTCATAAGTTGTTGCTGAAGTCACAAGCCACTGTGCTTTCTGTTTTGTTTCTCCCTTAAAAATCCTCTGTCTTCTCTCCTCTTAACATCTTTCTGTTTATTCCTGGCTGCACGTAAAATCAAGGACTGGGCACTTTATTCACATATTTTGTCCATTCTCTTCTTTGGAGGCAGTGTTGAGCTTCAGATTAATTTCTAGTCTGTCTTAAAGAGGACATATTTTGCTAATTTCCAAGTACATATCTGTATTTTGGGTTTCTACTGGAACATGTTTACATGCTTTAATGTTCAAAAAACGCTTTACTTTCTAATACAGGCTGTGCTGCAGCTCCTCTTTTCACCCTCTGTCTGAAACCCTCTGTTTGAGCTCCTGCACCGCCCTCCCAAAAAGCCTAGTCTGCTCTGATTGGTCAGCTGGCCCACTCTGTTGTGATTGGTCAACTGAACGAAACTCTTCGGACTCTGCTCCAGCTCCGCTCTAACTAGCTTTGTTTGAGGATGTGCCAAACTAGCCCTTATGCAAATGTCTTACTTGGTGACATCACCAAGTTACGGAAGAAAAGGCAGGACTTAAAGCGAGTTGTTTCAGGCAGTTCATGAGCAGTGTTTCTGTGGGGAGAGCAACTCCCTTTGGCATGGACTTTGGGCTTTGTAACTTTGCAGACCTTTTACATGCACAAAAAACTATATAACGCACTAAAGGAAAGGGGAAAAAAAAACACAAAACCATAATAGGTCCCCTTTAATACTCACAATACGAACTTTCAAAGAGATACTGGTCGCTGTAATTATTCCTCCCGTTCGCACAACCAACAACTATTGGATAGATTGCCCTGACATTTTTCACAGACATTAATTGTCCCAAGAGGATGAATGCCACTGACATTTCCTCTAGAACCACCATAAGGTTGGTATTCTTGTTTTTAAGTGACCTGCCTTTAAAATTATTTGATGGGCATCAAATTGTGTACGACATTCATGGTCTCCAGACGATGTATCCTAATGACTTTCGTGATCCACTCACCTTTCCTGACATTCCCATCAGCCTCTGCTCAGCTGTACTTTAGTATGGCAGAAAAATATTTAGTATGTCCCAATACATAGTACGTCAAATGCAGTATGCCAAAAATACCACGATGTCCTACTACATCCGGTCACATTTTGCAGTATACAAGCCAGCATGCTTTTCTGGCTATTCTGACCCAAAATCCTCAGCACAGCAGACATATGAGCAAGAGGGTCAAATTTAAAGATGCAGTGTTATGACGAAGTATATGTCCCATGTGAATGCGTACTGCATGCAACTATACATACTTTATAAGGGCAGCTGCAGTATGTAGTACTAAAAGTAAAAGTATGCGATTTGGAACATAGCCTGTGCTAATCAGCAAATGTTAGTATGCTAACATGCTAAACTAAGATGGTGAACATGGTCATCATAACTACCTAAAATTGACATTCAACATTTGTCACTGTGAGCGTGTTGGCGTGCTGACGTTAGCATTTAGCTCGAAGCACCACTGGGCAGAAGTACAACCTCACAGAGTGGCTAGCATGGCTGTCCTGTAGCCTTGTTGTAACTCAGACTGCTGAAGCTTCATATTATTTCTTGCATGGAGTTATAATATGAAAGGATCACTTTAGTGCCAGTATGAACAGGACGAATGTTTACGACAACCAATATAGTGGGCCTTGTGATATTTTTGAAGCAACTGTGCTTACTGTGCATGCGCAATGTGTAATGTGACCATGGCCCAGAATATAAAATCATTCATAAAAGCTGTGGGGTGTGACTACTTTAGTCCCAAAGTTTTTGGGACACGACACCAGTGTCTTATTCCCTTCTTTCTTTTCCTCCTCCCAGGACTTCCTGACCCGGTTAGTGTGCAACCTGCTCGAAGAGGGCAACGCCTCGTTCAGAGACAGCGACTGGGAGCAGGCGGTGAGAGAGTTCAGTGAAGGCTTAAATGTCTCACACTATGCTGCAGCGGAGGAGATCCAGATCCCCGAATTTTTGCTGGAGAGCCTGTATGTCAACCGGGCTGCTGCCTACCACAGCATGGTGAGATACAGCAGCTGGTCCTGTGTGTTGACGACACGGCGTGTCATTGAATTGTTTCAGTGAGCGCATCAGTGCAGCTCAGAGAGGCACTGGTGAAGATGTAGACAGCTGTTCTTCAAAATGCATGCAGCCTTGACTAAGACTTGTGACAAAAGCTTTTCCACACCCAAACCTGATCTGTGCGTGAGTCAGTCAGTTGTGGAGCCAGTTAAAAGTGGATCAACAACCCATAATGATGACAGGTCGAAATAATTATTCAACTTCCCGCAACTTAAGTTATATGTAGTTTATTATGCAGCAGCAGGGGAAAGCTCACATATAACCCAATGCAGGGGATTGCACCACAAATACTAAGGCAATAGATGAATGCTGAGAGAGCGGGGGAGTCACAGGGAGGTTGTTAGCATTAGTTCAAGGGAAGGCCAAGGCATATCTGGGAGAACCCAGTAGTAAATCTTAGAGTAGCATACAAAGCAGTGAGCACAGGATAATAATTCATAGCAAGATAACATGACTATTACACCTTCCTTCCACAGCTGAATTCCAGTTTTCTCCACAGGATCAGACTGAAATAACACTTAGTTAAGTTTGTACAGACTCTCATGCTCCCCAGAGGATGGGTCCTAATGACTTTGATATTGTGATTCAGAGTGACGTGTCAGCTTTTGGATGCATTGCCGGGGAATTTGGTTGGGACATTCATGTCCCCCCTTCAGGAATAATTGTAATAACTCTAATAATCCCTTAATCTATAGCTTTATGTATAATGCTTACAATGACAACATTAGCAACCTGTTAGCATCGTCACAAAAGCATGTTAGGATGCTGACGTTAGAATTAAGCTCAAAGCCCTGCTGTGTCTAAGTATAGCCACACAGAGCCCCTACCGTGGCAGTAAACTCTTAATAAGATAATTTTGGGGTCTATAAATTAAGATGGGTGTTTTGGGAGTATTTTATACATAAAAAGAT
Organism: Adelosebastes latens; assembly: GCA_916700685.1. Classification (NCBI taxonomy): domain Eukaryota; kingdom Metazoa; phylum Chordata; class Actinopteri; order Perciformes; family Sebastidae; genus Adelosebastes; species Adelosebastes latens. The sequence continues at coordinate 14,543 of CAKAKR010059811.1, forward strand.
AACGCCTATATTACTTTTGAAATAGTTTTAACCAATAATGAAATCCATATCTGGTCATTTTCAGACTGTCCCATCCGACTGAGGCAGTTAAGGGTTAATGTGGCCGTTCAAAGGTCTATGGCATGCAGGTGTCCTCAATCATCCAGCCAAGCCCATTGTTGACTGACTGTCAACACAGATACTTCCATATCCGCACTCATGTAAAAAAAAAAAAATTACAACATTTTCGTGATGTCTACTTTAGTACAAATTATACTTATGTTGGAGATAAAAATGTTAAAATCAGATGTTTAGTTTTATCCATAGTAGGGGTGTAACGATACATCGATCTGGATCGATATATCGATTATTAGATCAACGATCCAATATCATCAATGCAAAGTGAAAACATCAATACATACAGCATCATCTTTAAGATATTAAGTAATAGAATTGTCGAATCATATTTTAGTTGCCTTTTGTGCATTTATATAAATGTAACTGATTGTGTTGAATAGGCATATGATATTGTCTCATATCGATCTCAGGCCCCTGAATTGAATTGAATCAAAATCGTATCGATATCAGCAAATATTGTATAATTGTCCAAAGAATCGATATAATATCATATCATGATGAAACTTGTGATTTACACCCCTAATCCATAGTATATTTAGCTGATAGTCCTAATATTAGTATTCAAATTCAATACTGAATTCAACACTGGAATCGGGGAAAAAAACAAAACCTTTGACCTACAATGATCAGCTCAGCAGCAGTCTCTGATGTATTGCAAGTGACAAATAATGTTGGAAACAAAGAAGAAATACCCTTTACATGATGTCCGTTCAGGCAAAACAATGCAGTAAATCTGTAAATCAGATTATATAAGTTTATTTAAACTTCAGATAATGTTAATAAGGCGATGAGAAGAAAAGGTATTAAGAGAAACTGCAATTCAGAAACATTTAGTGTCCTTGACAGTGCTGCCCACACACATTCCTACAGTTGTTAACAGATCACAGAGTTTGGACTAAACTCAGTGTATAACTTCTTCATCAAAGGAGGCTTTTCTGTCCTGCCCATCCCTCACACCTGATCTCTGCTTCTAAAAACACCGTACCGATCTGATTATGACTCCTCTAACCATGTCTTTTTCTTTCACCTCTCTTTCATGTCTCTCACAGGGTGAATATGAGCAAGGCGGGGAGGACTGCGACAGAGCTCTGAAAGTGTGTAAGGAAAGCCGCAGGGCGCTATACAGGAAGGCACTTTGTTTGAAGGAGCTCGGGAAGTACAAGGAGGCCTACAACTGCATCACGGACTGTCTGCTCGTTACTCGTCTGGTAAAGGAAAGAGACAATTGGCAGAGTCGATGCTAACGGGTCTAAGAAAATGCTGTCAGAAGGGCCTGAACGTAAACCTAGTTTGAAATGTATCACCCTTTAAAATCAGTTGGTGGTGGCTAGCTCTTGAAGTGAAGTGCTTTATGTTGAGTTTGCGTTCTTTTTTGTACCAGAATGAACCGATACAATATCATATTGTACACATTGTGTAAATTGAGCTCTTGTAAGAAGCAAAGAAAATTATTTCAGCTGAAAGGTTCATTCTTGGCCTCGGAAAAATCATCACAAGAGTCCATATGAACGCCCCCCTCTTGTGGTACTCACAACCTCGTAAGTGGAAAGCTTTTGAAAGCTCTGAATTCACGAGTTGTGATGTGTTTTTTGACGTTTTCAGAAATGGAGGAGGCCATGGAAGCTCATTTTTCAATACATAACCAGTGAATATATTGTAATTTTAGTCGTTTTTTGTTTTTCTTTGTAATTTTATAATATGTCTGAGGAAAATGTTGATATTCCCAACGGCCTCATCTGTCACCTGTTATGTCTTTACATTTACTGCATTATGTTACCCACTTATTAGCTTGCTAAATTGTTAGCCTCTGTGGCTTCTAGATGCCGACAGTAACGTTAATATTGCCGTTGCTTACAGCGGTGTTCTCACAACTCAACCACTTGACAGCCTCACAAAGCCACTAGCAGCTGTAGACTCTTAGCCTTGATTCTTAAACTTTTTGATATAACCAAAAGGATAATTATCTCTTATCTTGTGGATTGGAGAAATGCTAAAATGTGTAAAATTTTAAGGTGTCTCTTTTTAGCATTGGTTAAATGAACAGTAAATGCAATACACAAGATGAGATAAATTGTTTTGTGGACAAGTTCCAAGATGATAATAAACGGGTTACACGACACGGTAGATTACACAGATGTGTAACTTGTGCAATGTATTGATTTTTTTCTTTTTTTCTGTTTAACTCTTAACAGGACAAACAAGTGAATGAGCTCGCACAGGAGCTGGCCATCCGTCTGGGACTCAAAAATCGGAAACCATATGTCGGCGCAAAGGTTGGTAAAGTGATTATTGTTTAGATTTTGTTCACTGAGGAATGCAAATGAATAATAGTAAAGGATTTTCTCAGTCTTCAGCTCTGTCATGGTCAGATAGGATGCAGTCTAGGGGTGGGCATGGATAAAATCTTATATCACGGTAAGTAATTTCATAATGTGATATCGATATATTTACATCATGATTTGAAAAGTTATTTGGATAAAACAACCATTCTTGATTATCCAGTGAATTAAATACCTTAAAAATCACATTGATGCTAAAAGCTTGTTGAGTAAATATGCAATGCAATGGGGTAGTTGCATCCAGAGATTTTAAAGAAATGGTTACCATAGTACGACAGAAAAATCTCTGATGGTTGACATATATCGTCATATTGTCAAACTGTAATGCAGACATGATTCAGATTTGTGTCTAATATTCAGTCTGTTATCATGTCTTTCCCAGGAAGGAGGACTTATCACGAGAGGTGTAACAAATGGAAACATGACTGAAGCCATCAAGGCAAGTTCCACATTATCTCTAACATTCACCTTAGAAAAATAAAAAATAAAAGATTTGTACAAAGTTCCAATTCATAATATTTACTAACATTTTAGTTTCTTAAATGAGAAAACCTCTCAGGGATTTAGTATCACAGAATCAGTGATGCATGTTTTGCATATATATTTTTGTTGAGCCTTTACCATAGACAGTATAAAAGGAGTGGGCGTAGTCACTGTGACGTCATCCATTGTTTTGTGGACTGCTGTTTTGAAGCCTCGAGTTCGGCATTTTGGCTGTCGCCAACTTGTTTTTTTGGCCGTCGCCATCTTGTTTTTTTGCAACCAGAAGTGACACGAGAGGGTGGAGCTAAGTACAACCGAACGCTAAATAAGAAATTTTTAGGCGACCAAAGTGTTACAATTAACTTTCATGAAGTGAAAACACACTGTAAAAGAGTTAAAGTTGTAAAACAAAAACACGGACAACTCCCAGACCGGACAACGCCGTGGTAGCGACCTGTCAACCACAAGGTAGCCACGCCCTAAAGCATACCCTGCTTTATGGTCTATTTGACTCTAAATGGGACCATAATTTACTAAATGAACATCATGCTGTATTGAAGAAGACTTGAAACTAGCGATTGAAACCATAAACTCATGTTTACAATGTTTACTGAGGTAATAAATCAAGTGAGAAGTAGGCGAGTAGAACTCGGAAACTATTTAACTTTGGAACTTCAAATTTGGTATGATGGTTGACAGTGTGGTCTAGTTGTGCCTTTTGGGGGGTAGAAGTCCAGGGTGTCCAAAATGTTTGAAATTTTTCCAAAAGGGCAAAACCTTTTGCCCTACTTTAGCAGGGGTCAATCAGTGATTGGGGGTATGTGAGTCATTCTCACTTTTGCCTTGTTTTATATGTGCTTGATTATACTACATATGCTTTTTCCCCTTCTCACTTCCAGGTGTCTGGTGCTCCTGTTGGAAATGGTATAAATCCTCTGAGTGGCCTTGCACCAGGTGGGAATTCTTCACTTTTACTTGATCAGAATTGTGTTGCATTGATAATACAGGCAACATGTTTGTCTCCACATCTGTTTTCATTGATTTAAGTTTTTGAAATATGTGTACAAAACCTATTACAAGTCAAATCTAAATGAATTCCCTATCGCTTCTCTTCAGTCAGTTTTCCCAGCATGCCTCAGTCCTCCATTCCCTCCCCAGCTCCCAGCTGCCGCCAACCTGCTATCTCCTCAGTACCTGACATGGAGGACTCGGAGCTGATGGGAGACGACTTGGACAGCCTGCTCGACTGCTTCCCCAACGAGCAGGAGCCAACTGAGGTAAGATCTGTGTTTGTGCTGCGTTTGTCCTTACAGACCAGTAAACTAACTTTTGTCTTTTTTCATTGGAAAAAAATGTGTTCAGCAGGGAAAGAAACAGTAGAGGTCAGTTGTTGCAGTTTTTGCAGAAGTTGATATGCTAGTATGTTAGTTGCCTATTTACACATCCAGCAGTGACTGGTGGACATAGTCACCATGACGTTGGTTTGTCGACTGCCGTTTTGAAGCCTTGAGTTCTGCATTCACCATCTTGGTTTTTTGCAACCAGAAGTGACACAGAGGGTGGAGCTAAGTACACCTGAACACTGAATAACAATCATTTTTAGGCAACCAAAATGTTACAATTAACTGTCATGAAGTGAAAACACACTGTGAAAGGGTTAAAGTTGTAAGACGAAAACATGGACAACTCCCAGACCGGACAATGCCGTGGTAAGGACCTGTCAATCACAAGGTAGCCACGCCCTAAAGCATACCCTGCTTTATGGTCCATTTGACTCTAAATGGGACCATAACTTACTAAATGAACATCATGTTGTATTGAAGAAGACTTGAAACTAGCAATTGAGACCATAATCTCATGTTTACAATGTTTACTGAGGTAATAAATCAAGTGAGAAGTAGGCTCATTTTCTCATGGACTTCTATACAATCAGACTTCTTTTTGCAACCAGAGGAGTCGCCCCCTGCTGGCTATTAGAAAGAATGCAATTTTAAAGCACTTCCACACTGGGTTAACTTCTCAGACCCGGAGGTTTCCCACTGGTCTCCACCAACTCCTGAGGGAAATATCTGGCTCTAAAGCAGCTAGATGTTCCACTTTCTTCATCAGCTAGTTGCTAACATTGTCTGTCTGCCATTTTGTGCTGGACAGGTAGTGTACAGCAGGTTTATCAGGATTTTTCCAATGGAAACAGCTGTGTACCGCGGCTAGAAACAATACTGATGAGTTTGTGGGCTGTAAAAACAAAACGGTAACTTAAAAAAAAAGCTCTGCAGAGCTGAGAGAAACTACAGAGTTGGGTGATAATCACTACGAGTGTCCCCTTTCACATTACACTAATTTGATCCATTGTTTATGTAATAATATTGATTATTGCAGCTTTAAGTATGGGCGATTCGTCATAAATAAACATTTCAGAATCATGTTGATATTGCCAACATCCATCAAAACCTTCAAATGTAATCATGAAATTGAGCATTACATTTTTTACATTCTGTCCCATTTCCCTTTTTTCACTCCAGTTTCTTTCTCCATGTTTTCCAGACCCCCACCAGGCCAGCATTCTCAGTCCCCAGCAGGACCTCCAACTGCGAACGCACAGTTCCTTCTGTCCTGCCCGCCCCAACACCCCAGCTCCCCCCGGCCTTCTTCAGCTCAGCCGTCAGCAAGCTCAACTCCCTGGACTCCTTTTCAGGTGGTGGGTGCAACACCACAACTGGAACACTGGATGCCCTTGATGACCTCTTGACCTCTGGAATTGGAGGTGCCACAGTTGCTCCAAACTTAGCACTGACCTCCTTGGCGCTGGATACTCTGGATGGCCTTGATTCCCTGGATGACCTCTTGGATACGGCTCCAAGTGCTGCTGCTGGGATTGAGTCCCTTGATGATTTACTAGATGAACTAGATCCCCTGGAGACCGTCTCTGATCCAGGCGGTCAGAGTGGTGAAGTCCCTAAAATTGGTGTGAAAGCTGTGGAGCCACTCGACTCTCTTGATTTCCTGGACTTATTTCCCTCAGTGGAAGGTGTTGCTGCAACTTTGCCTGCAATCTCCTTCGGGAGAGCAGGCCTGGACACGCTGTCCGATTTCAGCTCAACTGGTGATTATGATTTCTTGGGAACTTATTATATTATTGGCAAAGCAGGAGTTTGTCCTGTTCTTTTAGAGGTTATAACAGCAAATAGCAGATCAATTGAAGAGTGATGTTTGTTTTTGTTCTCACATTGTTTAATTTGAAGGACTTTTAGAGCCCTTACAAAGTGAAAGTACGCTGTTTTTAAAATGAAAAAATCAGATAATTGAATCAGAAAGGATGAGGAACTTTAAGCTGAAGTAGGCGAGATTGGAGCAAATATGTTAAAAAAAGGTTATTGAAAACAGAGCCAAGAGGGGGTGCAGAAGTCTAGTTTTCTCTCAGAACATTTGAATTACAATATGCCGAAAGGTTATTATGGAGTTTTTGCCAAATGATGCCAAAAAATTGTTTCCCACTGCAGCTTTAATTATTCATGCCCAGTTACACTGGAAATGTATGCTAAAGGGTACAATGGGAAATGAAACAAAATACAGTAAAACCAAACACCAGATTTGAATTTGTGTGCTCCCCTTTTTTCAAAGACCACACTGGTGTTTTTACATGTTGCCCATTTACTACAAAGTGTGTACACATTACACGTACACGTGCATAATTTGTCATTTATTTCCTCTCATTGCTCCTCAGATATCACAGTCCCTCCCACTGCTGCAGCTCCAGTAATACGATCTCCAAAGAATAACTACAAAGTAAGACTGGTTATCTGGCTTGTGTTACCTGCTCTATTTTTGTCCGTTTTGTCAGCATTAACTGAAATCTTATTCTTGCCGTGGCAACAAAGGAGAAGAATAACCAAGCGCCGGTTGCAGTCTCTAACCCGCTGTCCTCCACCCATGAGTTCCTGCAGGCCTGCTCCGCTTGTTTTCCTCGTCAAGGTACGTCAGCGGTCCATTCATGTCTCAAACTAACTGTAGTGTAGCCAGAAATAACAATGATCCTGTTGCTGGGGATGGTTTTACTATCCAGGCAGGTTAATGCCCTTTAATATTCACTGTTTTGTGCTCGATAGGAACTTGTGGTTTCATCTGCATCCTGAAGCATGGGGTTGTATGAGGTACTTAATCCATAGTCGGTGTATTACCTACAGTAGATGACGGTCGGCACACCCCCAGTGTGGACAAACAGACAGGAGTGCCAGCATGGAAGCAAAACAATGTGCTGCTGTGGACGGGGCCGGCAGCAAAACGTATTTTAGCAAACCTAAAAGAAAGGCCCACCTAAAAAATCAATATCAGTTTAAGTGTATGCTATTTTGAGAATATTTTCAGTGGGTAACCTTGCTGTGAGACAGCTCTACAGTCTATGTTCTGATGGGGAACTGAAACTGTTATATATGCTCTAGATTGTTTGTGTTATTGTGTGACTTTGGTTATTTCACCAAAGTCACACAGTAACACAAACAAAATAACCGATCAAGGCAGCGGTAGACCAGCAACCCTGTGTTATGCAAGGTAAAATTAATGTTTTTTTCAATGGATTCTTGAGGCTTTGGCAAGTGCATAGATGGATACAACGGCTTCAGTTCCGCGTCGGAAAGGGCTGTCTGACAGCAAGGTTAAGTGATGAAAATATTCTAAATATAGAGTACACTCAAACTGATATCGATTTTTCAGGTGGGCCTTTCTTTTAGGGGGCTAAAATACGTTTAGCTGCCGTCCCCGTCCACAACAGTACATTGCATTTCTCCCGTGCAGTAACTTCTGTCTGTGTCTCCAAACTGGGGGCCTGTTGCCCGCCATCTACTGTAGGTAATACACTGACTATAGATAAGTACCTCATACAACCCCACTTCAAAACACCCAAACTATCCCTTTTAATATTGCAGAAAGGGCAAAATTAAAAAGAATACATCAGTGGAGATAACAAAGTATGTCTTGTGGTGCCTCCTACTCCTGGGTTTTTGTCCTATTGAATATCTTCAACTTTTATAAATAACCCTCCCCCCTTTCGTTTTCAGGTCAAGGGATATATACATTTGTTCACAAGCCAGACCTGGTTCACAGCTGTAAGCAAGACATTCTGTTATGTAGACGAAAGGCAGGTCATCCTTCGGAGTGGACCAGAGTGCGACAGATTCCCAACTGGACTTTCTTCAGTGGGCCGTTTGTACTTTGCAGGGGTAAGGATCTCAGGATCTCTTCTGCTGAATTGTCTGTTGGCATTCATTGTTCACTGCTTGTTATTGTGGTTGAAAGTGATTTGCGTAGTGCATGTATCACGACTACATAGTGTGTTTTGTTTTGTGTGTGTCTCCGAGTTGTCGAAAAGAACCTAATTACAGTACATTTACATAAAACACTTACCTGTATATCGTGTGTCAGATCTAAACATTAAGACTGAACTTGATGACGTCAACAGAGATGGACTTCACTCAATGGACACAGACGGAAATTCTTTATTAGGAATAACCCCTTGAGATGTGCCATCTTGTTTTCAAGGGGGTCCTCAACGACAATAATTCAATTGGTCCAGACTGAAATACTAAAACATCTACACATATACATGGTGCCCAGAGGATGGATCTTAATGACTTTTGGTGATCCTCTAACTTTCATTTAGTGCCACATTCAGGTCAAAGTTTTCATTTATCCTGTGAATTTTGTCCAATTTCTTCCTGCAAAACTTTCATTCAACAGACATTCCCATCAGCCTCAGCTTTACTTTGTGTTTGCTGCTAATTAGCAAATATTAGCATGCCGACATGCTAAATTAATATGGTAGACATCAGCATGTTAGCATGCTGACTTTAGCATTTAGCTCAGTCTCACAAGTAGGGCTGGACAATATGACGATACATGTCGTCAAAATGATATAAAAATGCCAATATTATTTTTTTTTTCTCTATAATTTCACTTAAAATTGTTATGTCCATTTTGAACTCACTCACTTAAAATGAGAAAATACTCAGAACTTTTAATTTGTCAAGTATTTAATTCACACAGGAGTATACAAGAATAGGCTTTAGCATGTGGTTATTTCATATACACTATTTATTCATTTATTTATTGAATTACCAGAAAACATGCTATATTGTTATCGAGATATGAAATCACCTACAGTATATCGTGATAGAAGACTTCGGCCATATCGCCCAGCCCTACTCACAAGGCTGCTAACATTGCTGTAGACAAGACTAAGTTCTCAAATGTTGTCTAAACACAAGCAGTCATTAAAGAATGCTAACTGAATAAAATATTCACATTCTCCTATTTTTTTAGCTGCTAAATGCAACCAAACGTCCCATCTTTATCTCATGGGGATGTGTAACCAGTTCCTGTTTCAGTGTCGATGGTTCCTGCGTCAAAATCAGCATGTTGACAATGAAAAACTTGCTAAATTTTCTCTATGTTAGGTAAACATAGCAATCCATTAATGTACATTTATTTTAATTGTGCATTGAACAGTCAGTTCCTTTGTCCTTTGTGTGTGACTGAGCAGACCACATTGTGGTTTGTTGGGGGTAGTAGAAATCCAGGTCAGTTCGAGGAGGCCCATCCTGTCGTAAATTGAGCATTCGTCACTTACTTTACCATTAGTGTCGTCCTTTAGCCTTCGCAGGGCCGTTTCCAGTCTCTCAGGTCAGAGTTCAGATCAGAATGTAAAGCTGAAGTCACCAATATTCGCTACATGGTGTTGTCTTCCTTTAACCATGTGACCATCTCTTTGAGTTTCATCATATTTTGCGGTAGTGTCGGGGAAGGCAGTTGTATATGGTAGGACTTGGTCATTTTGGGGAAGGTGTTTACATTTTCCCAATGCGAACAAGTGATCTCTGCCACTTTGATTTGTCAGAAACAGTTGAATGTGAAGGAACCGTTGATGGCATATGAATTCACAGAAACGGTTAAGGAGGGAACTTGTAATAAAAATGAGTGATTGTGTTTATGCTACACGCCCGTGGATGTGTGACTGAATGAGCTCTGTATTTTCTTACATGTCAGAACTGCTGAAGTCCGGGGATTTGGGCGTGTGTAAGTACGGAGAGAAATGCACGTTTGCCTACAACCAGCTAGAGATCGACGTTTGGACAGAAGAGAGGAAGGGGACGCTGGACAGAAACCTACTCTTTGAAACGGGAGGTTTCAAACTGGACCCTGTAAACAGCATCATCCGCCTCCTGCAGGAAGACAAGGGCATGTTCATGTTCCTCTGTCAGGTTAGTGCTCCTGTACAGTTTATATAATAATAATTATTATTATTATACAAACATGGTTTCAATTCTCAACTCATGTTTGTCTTGCTTAATTATATATCTTTTTATTTGTTGATTTATGTATTTGTTTTATAAATCTTGTTGTTTACTATGTTCTGATATATGTATATTAAATTTATGAATGTTCTCTATCCTGTACTATGTTTTGAAAATTGAAAAATCAAATTTGTCTAAATCTAATCTAAATTTGTTTTATGTGCTCAGGTCTTCCTTAAATTATGGAGGTCAAAACATGACTTATTCGTCAATAAATAAACACATGCATAAATGCTGGAATAAATACAGAAATAAAGTTAATAAATATTTAAATATATAAAAGAATAAACAACTAATTAAATGCATAATAAATGAATGAATAAATAAATGTTGGTTATTAATCAGGAAATAAATAACAGTAACATATTTTTTTATGTACTTCTACTTTTAATTTTGTGTCTGTTTCTATATTTTATTTATTTTTGTATTCTTCATTTATACTTTCATATCTGTTTTTGTATGACAATCTGGTTACTAGGTTGTAGTAACCTCCCTGTAAAGCAGGACATTAGTGTTTTACAGTTGTTAGGTTAGGACCACCGACCTTAGTAAAATACAGACACAAAAAATATAAATAAATAAAAGTAGAAATACAAAATAAGTATATTTAGATGTATAGAAATGTGTGTAAATGTCCTGATTTTTTTTAAATGTATTTATGTACTTATATATTTATTATTTTATTTATTGATTGAAATAAAAATTGTATTTATTTAACTGTTACTGAGCACAACCTCCAATCCCAGTTGTATTGTGTATTAAAACACTGGAAACTGACTAAGAAGTACCAGTTTCCAGTGTTTGTTCTGTCTTGAAGCATGCGTGTGACTCTACACACTACTGTATCTATGTTTTTATTCTTCATATACCTGTCTGTGTTGAACATTTAATCAGCATTTTGTTGTATCATAATAGATTTATTCATTTCTATTCATTATTCATTTGTTGAGACAGTCATCTCTTAATCTGTCTGTCTGTTTTTGTTCCTTTCTTTTCTTTCTTTTGATTCTAGGAATGCTATGACAGTAAACCTAGAATCATCAGTAAGCGCTGTAGCGACAATCACACCATCTGCTCTAACTTGGATGCTCACCACACCTTCGATGCCAATAAGTGAGCGCGTTTACAACATATGTGTCTTCATCCTCGTTCCCTCGCTCATTTCACTCATAAGCTCTTCTCTTCTCATGTCTTTCCTCTCTATCTTAAACACACTTTGATTTCTCCCTCTGTGCCTGTCAGGTGTTTGGCGTTTGTGATGAGGACCCACAGTGTGAACTACAGAAAGGTCCGACCTCTTGGCGTCCTGTGCAACTTGGATCTGTGCCGCCAAGCCATCCGGTACGGCTGCCAGAGAGAGGACAGCTGCTATTATGCCCACTCAGTCATAGAGCTCAAAACCTGGAGGGTGCAGCGAGACACAGGTGCAGTCTATCAGACACTGGACACTGCAAATAATAGAATCGCTTTAATAAAAATATTAAAACACTGAAGATGTGTAGCAATAGCCTGTGTTGTTTCTCTTAAAATTAGTATTTCTGTGTGTGTGCTTGTTATTTTCAGGAATCAGCCCCGATGAGATTGTGAAAGTTTCCACAAAGTATTATGACAAGCAGGAGCAAAACTCAAGCAAGCAGAAAGGAAATAGAGTAAGACAACCTTTTTTTTATAATTTTATTAAAACAACACAATGTTTCTCCGGCATATAGATCAACCGGTTACAGTTTGTTGTTGGTCAACTTGTCCAACATCCTCTCTGTTTGTTCTTATTTTTGTAAATGTTATGAATCCCCATGTTGAAGCAGTGACATCACCTCAGTGCTGGTCTTGACTGAATTTTTCACCTTTTGTACATAGCGTTTGTGTAAGAGCTGTCACATTTATCCTATTATTTTCATTAAAAAAAACTGTGTAATTATTGGCTAACACAAACCTACATAAAAGGAGATGTGAATGATGAAGAAATGCTGTTAAATGACTACCACTCTCATCTTTGTTATCGTTTAATTTGATGCAGTTGTCTTCTGGAGGTGGTGGGAGCAAACCAAGAGGAGGAGTTGGGAAGAGTCTGAACATGAATATGAAGTTTGTGTGTGCTCTCTGCTGGCGGGACGGTCTGATCAGTGAACCAGACAAAGCCCTCAAGCACTGCAACGCAAAGGCCAGGCACACGTGAGTACAAATAATGTATTGACATAACTCCTATACAAGTCTGGAAAATGCATTTAAAGAGCGGGTCCATTAGTATTATTTTTTTTTTTAGGTTTTTATATCACTCCGTAGCTTCCCAGTGTACGGGTACGAGTACGCATGTTTTAGCATCAAAATGCTTTTTTCCCAGAAAGTCCTACTAAAAACTTAAAAGACCTGACATAGGTTTCTGCATAATGATGATGCTGTTACATATACAGTAAATATACATCCAGTCAGTGTATTAACGTTACATACAGTACCACAGGTGGCTGTCGGGATGCTGTTTGTAGAAGCAGACAGGAGTACCGGCATGGAAGCTAAGCAATGTACTGCTGTGGACGTCATGTTAGTTTGTAGTTTGGATCCAAAAGTCACACAATAACGCAAACAAACTAACCGATCAATGCGGTGGTACACCAGCAACTCCCATGTTCTACAAGGTAAAATTACTGTTTTTGTCAATGGAGTCTGGTTTTGTGGCTTTGAAGCAATGATATAACGTCTTCTTCAGTTCCCTGTAGGAAAGGGCTGTCTGATGGCGAGGTAAAACAGTGAAAATATTCTAAATATAGCGCACACGTAAACTGATATTATTTTTTTTAGGTGGCCAAAATACTTTTTCTGTTGCTCCTGTCCACAGCCGCTTTACCTTGCCATCAGACAGCCCTTTCTGACGGGGAACTGAAGCCGTTATATCACTCTCTTTAAAGCCACCAAACTCCATTCACAGAAATTCAAAGTCATTTTACCTCGCGGAACATGGGAGTCTACATGCAACCACACTTAAAAAAATCTGAACGAACCCTTTCAGTTATTTCCAAACATAGCACCTAGCAATTTTGACTCAGCTAGTGCTAGTGTTCACATTATTCCTAACCTCATTGATTAGCTTACTTTGGAAACCTATGTCACTGCTTTTGCAACGGCTGAGTGGGCGTTCCCAATTGAAAAAACGGAACAGAACGCAGATGGACCCGTCCTTTAATAATTATTAAGTTATCTACTGTATAAACATGTCCGTGTCATATTATCAGAGATCTTATAAATATCAACCAGAGGTTTTCAAGCCTGCCTGGAAAAAGGGTGAAAGGTTAAATGTTGTCTACATATAGACAGTTGTCCAAAATGATCCATCTTTTTTTCCACCTCCTATCTGGGTCTCGCAGATGTGTCCTTTTCAGCCTCTGTCCTCTTCTTTTTGTGTCGTCGTCTTCAGGTGGACTAAAGAGAAATGGGTGCTGCTGGTCAAGTCCTTGGAGAGAAGTAAATGGGTTCAGGTCCGACCGCTGCCACACGCCAAGAACTTCCCCGTGCAGTATGATGTAGGTCTACTCTTAATGCACTTTAATACAACAAGTAGTTCAACCAAGCGCTCTGATTCATCAGACATTTCCCACATTGATGTGCAGAGGGTCTTCCTCACTCTTTCTTTCATTTCTTGTCTTTTACATTTACTATATTTTACATATTTGGTGCTTTTTAAAGATGAAATATGTAAGTTTGCCTGTTGTTGTGGCATCTGTTTGAAAGTTTGTACTGCACATTGTGATCTGTGTTTTAACAGCATTAAGTTTTCTCCTGGCAGATATGTACCCAGATTTTGGAGAAAAGGAAATGTAACTACTCTGGAAACTGCACCTTCGCACACAGCCAAGAGGAGAAGGAGATGTGGATGTATATGAAGAATAATGACTGTGAGTTATTAAAATAGTGCTTTTTAAAGAGTACGCTACTGATTTAGCATTGTACTCCTATAACTACTCCTATTCAAAAAAGATCAGAGATATCGTCTTTTTTTATTACAGGCATGCGTCTCCTTGTCCAAACATGGGGCCTACATTACCCATATTGCAACTCAACAACTGAGAGTTCAGTTGGAGATTCAGATGTGTTATGCTAGTAGCAGCTAATGTAGCCTTGAGCCGCTAGCCCCAGATACCGATACTGTTCGAAATGTTGCTAAAATAGCCAGAAATCTAGATGGAAATCTCTAAATGTATAATCTCGAATTTCACCTGAAGAGCACTGCGCCCGATCGTTGGGGCCTTGATTTGTTGTCTGACTTCAACTCTGTCTCTCACTGAACATCCTCACAGTGATAACGGATTTGTATTTGTGCCTGTAGTGCGGGAGATGCAGCAGGTATACGACATGTGGCTGTCATTGACCGCCCACAACCGCCAAGCAGATGGAGCAGCGCTCACCCAGCCTGTCCCAGAAGAGAAATATATCGTCATGCCAACCGACTATGCTGAGCTAATGGTGGGTACACATGTTGTTTAACAGCTGCCCCAAACTAAAATCTACACATTGTGTTTCCTGACTATGCATCTGTAAGATGACGATGATGATTGTTTTGTATTTTAGAATGGCTTCCACTGCCGTCTGTGTGGTAGGCACAGTAACAGTGAGCGGCAGTGGCAGCAGCACATCTCCTCTGAGAAGCACAAAGACCGAGTGTTCAGCTGTGAGGGGGAAGACGAAGCTCTGACGTGGAGCTACCGTTTCCCCGGCCCGTGCTTTGAACTCTGCCACAAGTAAGACCTGTTCCTGGATCAGTTTTTGGTTTTGGATTTGGAGTGTTGTTGGTTTGAATCACAGGACAAGCTGGGGAAACCTGCCCACAAAACCTAAAGAGTAAATTAACACCCCCTGAATTTCTAACTTATTGCTCCAATTCATATTTTAGTATTAACAATAAGTCAGATAACTTATATCACTTATCGTGACAAACCCTCAGAGAATTATCACCAACTTTGCAGTTCCCCTCAGTTCCACCGAGCATCTTTCAGTGTTTTGGTTTTACCGCCTGCAAAATGTACTATTTTGGTTCAATCTCATCAGCATTGTTTTCACTCTGACGAACTCCGATAAACCCACCATACACTACCTGTATACACTACCTGCCCTGCACCGAAAGGAGCTACAGAACCAGATATTTTTCTCAAGAGGTGGTGGTGATCAAAGCAGAGCAAAAAGAAGAGTGAATATTGAACCAAAGATTCTCTATAACAAAGATGACGCATTACAGGCTCCGCCAATGGTTTGAAATGGTATCCACTTCCTGTCTCCTAAGTAGGCGTGGTCATGGCGTGTTCACCTCTCCCCCCCATCCCCCCTCCTCGTTTGGAAGTGTTGTGAACATCGTGTGGATGGATGCATGCAGATTGGGTTATATTTGCATAATGTATTTATATTTACCTTTGCTAACATTAGATATTTACTCAGCTAACCGCCATATTTAGCATTACAAAAATTAGTTAGCAAGGGCGTTGGCAAACGTTAGTTGCCAGATCTTGTGAGAGTTTGTTGCTGAGGCAGAGAATGGTCTCAAACAAAGTTAATTTTCTCCTGATTTGTTTGTCTGAAAAATGTAATTTTAGTGTCTGAATGTGCAGAAGATATGTGGCTTGTGAATTGAGTCCAATATTTACTTTGGTGACTCTGGGGAGAAAGAATCAGTCATAATCTGTGTTCACGTTCACTTCTCCCATTGGAGTTAATAGACTCAGGACCTGCCGCCAGTCTCCTAAAGGGAAACCCACGTGACACAGATACAGGAAACTGACTGTCAGTGCACCGTCTCCTTTCTCAGCTGTCTCTAATTGAACTTACATTTGTTGCCAAATGAATGCCAGTGTTGCTCTGTGTCTGCTGGATGTGTAAATAAGCAACTGTTTGCTAGAACCATATCAACTTTAGAAGGATACGCCATGTGTTTACAGCTTGTTTTGCATGATGTTAATGTTTGACAGGTTTGATGGCGGCTGTCCTGACGGTGTGAGCTGCGACTACGCCCACAGCTCAGAGGAGCTGCAGGAGTGGACCGAGAGACGGGACTTCCTGCGACAGAAGCTGGCCAAAGCCAGGGAGGACATGCTCATCATGCCTGATGAGTTTGACTTTGGGAAGTTCAACTTTCTACTTCAGGACTGAGTAGATTTTTTTTTTGACTTTGTGAGCCATTAACTGCCAAACTAGCATTTCAGTTTATGAAGAGGATTCAAATCTTGACCAAAAATCAGCAGGTGATCAAACTAGCAGTGTTCACAATTTGCCTGCGACTTGAAATGATACATGAAGCACGTGTATTTGCATTCCAAATCATGCCATATACCGTTTACTTTAAATATTTGAACTTCTCCTAATTGAGCTACTTTTGCTCAGGTCTGTTCAACTAAAACATCAGTAAAAAAAAAATAAAAATACTCTATGCTGTGAAAGTGTTGGTGCCACTTTGAAAAACACAGCAGATACAAACACACGCCACACACACCATTCATCACAGAATATTCATAAAAGGGTCATATTTAACCATACATGTAGCCGTTTGTGTGCGCTGACAAGTGACATTCACACATTTAGTTAAATAATTTTGTTCTTTTTCCCTGTTTGTGTCCTGTTTGAGCAGGGAGTATTACCAACAGTGCTTTCATTCCACAGTTCACTAAGAGAGACGATGTTCAAGGCCTTAACTGTGCATTAAAATACTGCCCACAAATGATTTTTCTTAAGTCTTAATAAAAAATGTCATGTTCATTTCTGATTTGTACTCAGGCAAAGACTTGTGTTGATTCAAGATTCAACATTCAAGATTCAAGATGTTTATTGTCACGCTGGTTATACAGGTACAATCGTGTGAAATGCTTTTTGCTGGGAAGCTCCATTAAAATAATTAGTTATATTACAATTATAAAAGGAAATACTTTGTACAAGGGCATATTAAGAACATATACATATAAGAAATATGAATGTACATATATAAGAAATAGTTTGTACAAGGCATATCAAGAATTATAAAAGGAAATACTTTGTACAAGGGCATATTAAGAACATATACAGTATAAGATATATTTTTGTGTGAGGTGTCATATGAATTATCTATTTTATTTATTATATTATGGTGGTATGACTTGACTTTGTGTATTTTTATGTGGAGCATATGTGTGTTATTCTGGTTCATAATGAGGTGTTCCTACATTGGCCAAATTATTATTATGAGACTTAATAGTTTTTCTCATAGTTTAACTAAATGAGAAGTAAAACAAGTGTGAGTATTTTCACAGTGTATTTCTACTAATAGTAAGTAAATACAGTTTCATTATACTGTCACCTTTTTTAGTGCACTACTCAAACAGGCCACTAGATGGCACGGGGCCCACTTGGCCTCGAGCCGCCTTCTCAGGCCTGCACGTGCTGCCGTGCGTGGCGAGAAATGTGCTCTCCTGAACAGGGTTGTTGTTGTGCTCGTGACAGAGCCCGCCCCCCTGCTCTCTCATTGGCTCCGCGGTGTGACTGACAGGCGCCTGCTCCGCTCTCATCCAATCAGCGCGGTGCCATTATAATACAGGTTGTTTGGACACACGCAGGCGTCCCCGTGATGTGAGTTGCTGCAAAGTTAGTTAAAAGTGTCTGAAGTCAGCTGCTGACTCACAGTTTGGTTTCTCTCTCAGTTGGGACTCGTCTTTTAGACAGCAGTAGAGACTTTTCACAGGTTGCTCATCATGTCGACAGCTAGCCAGATCATCTTTGGAGACAGGAGTGATGTTCCTGATCTGCTCAAGTCCTTGGCTGACTATCCTTTCTCCTTCCCTGCCTTCGATGACACAGGTAAGAATCATTTATCAGGCTTTTTTCAAGCAGAAAAACAGACTTGAAACTTGCGCTTGTTATCATATACTGTAAATTACCTTAAGTGCAATTTGAATGTACTTATAATCTACTTGTATAGCCTATTATTGAGTCCTTTTATGCTACTTTACTACTGCTACTAATGTTGTAAGTTACTATTTACTCCACTGCATTTATGTGACTAAACATATGATCCGTATAGTATGCTTTCATATACTTTTTATTAGAGTTTTCAGAGTGAAACATACAGTAGAAAAGAAGGAAGAAGTTTTTTAAGTAGAGGTATTAGAGGTAAAGACCTCAAATAAATAAAAATAGATGTGTGTGTGTGTGTGTATATATAAAATAAAAAACAAATGTTTTACAGGTGAATCACACACGTATGAGGGAAAAGCAGTATTGCAAATTAGATTGCAATACCTTAATTTATTGCAAATTCTGTTCAAATATAGGCAACAGAAAATGTATCAGAAGAATACATAAATAATGGTATGCATTTTTATAGATTAAACTATCTAACAGTATGTAAAGTAGTTAAAAATAAGCTTCAGATCGACCATTTAAACATCACCAGTAATACTAATCAAATCACTGGCCAGTCTGCTGCCTA
Organism: Adelosebastes latens; assembly: GCA_916700685.1. Lineage (NCBI taxonomy): Eukaryota > Metazoa > Chordata > Actinopteri > Perciformes > Sebastidae > Adelosebastes > Adelosebastes latens. Next base: position 33,262 of record CAKAKR010059811.1, read on the forward strand.
ATGAGTGCTTTTATTTTTGATGCTCAGAGTACTTTTGCTGTTAAAAGAACTTCAATAAAATTAACAATGCAGGACTAGTATTTTTACATATTTAAGAAAAATATCCCAGTGCTTCTTCCATCATTGGTGTAAAGTTATTATAACTAGTAGACAACTTAAATCCTGATGTATGAGCAACTGTACAACACCTCACAACCCTCATTACAATGGGATTAAATGTCTGGTCTAGGGCTAACCCCTTTTGGTCTTTTAGTCAACTAAGATTTCTTTATTCTATTAGTCATTGTTTATGCTATTTTCATGCTGAATGACTTATTTCCAAGAAACGTATGATCACATCACTGGTAAACACAAGATTTAAAGTGGTGCTTTTGTGTGGTTCTTTGTGGAAAAAACTCTGTTTCCCAGATCTGTCGATTAAATCGACTAACGATAAGTCAACAAAATCGTGTGTGTGTTAGTCGACAAGGAATTTCTTTGGTTGAGTAATACATGCTGATACATACCCCTCTCCTGCTGCATTCAGGATCTTGTATTGATTACTATAGTAAAGATGATCAAGGTTGTATGTTGAAGTGAACCCTGTTGCAGGTTCAGGCCTGTATGGAAATATGTCAGCAACACAGCAGCCTGCAACTGATGCAACAACACTGAAACAGTCCTCACTCCACGGTTTCATCACATCATTAGCTTCTTTGTGCACTCAGTTCTTCTTGTTTACTTTCTTGCTTTTTTTGTCAGATCATTGTTTGGTATTTTTATTGGATAGTTGACAGTAGAGACAAAGAGGTGCCATAAGGTGAGAGTGAGGCCCCCAGCTGTAATTGAACCAGATCCGATGACATGTTATGGTGTGAGTGTTTTTCCCCTCACTGTACATGTCCACACAGTACTCCTCCAGATGATGGTGAGGACAGTGTTGTTAGTACATTATAGTCGGTTATGATCAGACTTTCACATCCAATGAAAGTGACCCTTTGTAATACTGGAAAAATAACTTTACTTTGCTATTATGCTCTTTTACTATGCTACCAACATATTTTATCATTAAATTACAACAATATATGTTGCATCCGCTGACTAAAATTCCCTATAAACTGCCGGAATGTAAATCAAGAATTGGACATGGCTGTTTAAGCTCTTGAAGGGCCCTTCAGCAGGGATGATGTTTGTTCAGGTTTGATGGGAATAGGCGGACCCACGTTGGCCCCATGACCCTGGTAGATAATGCTGGTATTTAGATTCAGTTTGTAAGACGACATGTATGAATGAACTGACATCTTGGTACATCTATGAAATATTCACGTTTGTGTCATTGGAACATATGCAAAAATACTTACAAATGGCGTTATTCATTGAATTTCATCATCTCGCGCTGCCAGCATTGATGCATTTGTTGCCATATTTGCTACTCGTGCTGACACATCAATGAATTAATAAGCCAAGCAACATGATGCGCAGAGTTTTTGCAGTAAATCTCACAATATAATAGCCTGTAATGTAGTGCAGAATACAATTTACCTGCATGTTTTAAGCATGACAAATCACTCACAATGTATGCATCTCTGGATTGACAGTTTGACTGTCTTTGTTAGTTGTGCCTGGTAATAATACGACATGACACCTTGCTGTCTGCCCTTCCCTTTAGTTTCGGTCAACAATAATTGCATGTTCTCTCGGTGACACCCTGATATTTCTTTGTCTCGTTTTCCTTGTGTATGTCTTGTTTTTGAGCAGCATTATTAGTGCAGATTCATGCTATAATGCAGAATAACAGGAATAATCCCTTTTTTTTGCTCCGCACCAATACTTATTTTAACATTAATACCAAAATAAAGATCAAGCAGATTAATAATACGATTATTTTTATCGAGCACACTGCATTTTCTTGCCATGCTACATAGTTCATAGTCATACTGTGGTGTGTTTGTAAAGGTTGTAAAACAGCAAAGCCCCTCCTGCTTTGGAGAGGAGGACACAGAAATAATACACGAACTTTCTGTTAAACTCTTTGTTCTACTCCGATAGATTGAACGTTAATGCAGTATATAAACTGAACCTTCTTGTTCTCATTGTCCCCAAACGAGTTTGACCCCAAGGCCAAGACTTCCTGTCTGAGCTGCTTCATTAGACTAAATACAATGTTTATGTGACCGGACAGTAGAGGGCACTGAGAAGTGTTTAATCTAAAGATTATTATTCTAGGCCAGCGGGTGTTTGCATGTTTTGCACTGTACACACAGCACTATGAGCCCAAGGCTTTCCTTGCTGTTTTTTTTCCAACAAGCTCTGCAGGATATTTAGCAAGTAACAAGGAATGACAACTCTGTATATTGTAAAACCTTTTGCACAAGTACAGGTGAGGTACTGCACATAATTCAGTTGACGTTTGTGGTTATTGTGCCACACATATGCAGCCAGACTGACCCAGTTACCCCTGCCACATAACCACCTTGACATTCATCATCCTGACAAAGAGGGTGCCTCAACCTATCTACCAGTACTACATGGTAATTCTGAGCAAGTTTGGAGTTTGTATTGTGTTTATACTTGAACATTGACAAAATAAAGTGAACTCAAAACAGTCTGTATGCAAACTAAATGACGTGTTAACTGGATTGCAGTAAAAAAGATGATCTTAAATGTTTCAGAGATATTAAAGTACTGGTTTCCTACAGTCAGTGCAGCATTCACAAAGCAATTTGTTACCTTGCTTAAGGGCACTTCAGTTGATAGGCACCATGGATGAAATACCAGCAACCTCTGTTGACTAGCTCTAAGCTGGGTTTTTCACTTTGTCAGTGCCAGTGGGGCTGGGCAAAATGATAATATATATCTTCAAAACGATATGAAAAGGTTCATCGTATATATTTTTCTATACTGTTTCTATCGCGATAACGGCTAGGTTTATATCTATGTTTTCTTTATAATTTCACTTAAAAATGGTTCATTTTGCTCTTAAAATGAGAAACTATTCCATACTTTTCATTTGTCAAGTATTTAATTCACACAGGAGGATACAAAAATAGGCTTTACCATGTGGCTATTTCATATAGACTATTTATTTATTGAACTATCAGAAAACATGCTATATCGTGATATATATCATTATCGAGATATGAAATTACCTATATCGTGATAGAAGATTTTGGCCATATCTCCCAGCCCTAAGTGCCAGTATTACCAACCCTGGAGTTTTTAGATAGCAACATTTAAACCATGATACAGTGAGATACAATTTACCGAAAAGTTAAATGGATAAATAAGAATGTGGTAGTTAGGTGTTTTTTTTTTTTAGATACTCTGAAATATTATTGAGTTTGGTTGGTGGCGAATCCAAATGTTATGTGTAGTACTGATGAGGGACTCAGACTACACTCATCGCTCATGTATTTCTAAAATCTTGACCTCATGTGTAACAGGGTTCACACTGTATTCTCAGGTGGTCTAACATGGTTGAATCAAAAGAGATGCTTATATATTCCCCATTCCTTGACACTTTATTTCAGAATCCAAATCAGAATCAGTTTTTATTCGCCAAGTACATACATACAAGGAATTTGACTCTGGTTTTATGAAATGGAAACGGAAATGGAAATATCAGCTATGGACAAGGGCAACAAAGCTCGACAAAGGTGGGGAATATAGATAGATAGATAGATAGATAGATAGCACCAATGACATAAAATAAAAATGTCTATATACAAGTCAAGTGTTCTTTAAATGTAAACAATACAAATATCGCAAAGAAATAAATACTGAATGGATGAAAAAATGTCCAAAGAAAAGTAAAAATCAATGTCCGAAAAATATAAGAAAAAAAGCTGGATATTTTGGTGTAATATGGCTTTATTGACAGTGTATGACTGCTTAAGTGTTCATCGGTGTAGTTTTTTAAAGATAATAAAATCAAGGTAAATTCCTAAGAAAAAAAAAAATCATCATTTACATGGTGTGTAGTGTAACGTGATTGCACAATGTTTCACAAGTGGTACCTGCTATAAGACTAAGAGGTCTTTTCTCTTCCAAGTACACCATTCATTAATTAGTTAATAGATAAGCCTGGAATGTAAACATTCATTCAAACTTTATTGCAGACTCAAGGTCCAGATAAGAAAAAATAAAAAATAACAACAATACATTACATATAATACATTACAATACAGGAAGCACTATAAAAAGTCATGATTAAAAGATATTAAAAAATATTAAAAATATATATACATACTTCAATGCCTTACATATAAAGAACTATACCAGTGCCTCCACAGCTGTGATGGGTACATCTGATGTAAACAGTCCATCAGTAGTCTTCAGTCTGTCTGTGTTCAAGCTGCTGCAGCAGCAGGTCATTTCCTCTCTGCTGGGTCACTGACAGTACAGCAGACACTGGACGCTTTGTTTACCGTCTATTGTGGTGAACTGGTGGAAAAAAAACACAGACAAGTGGTGAAGGTGGGGTGATTGAGCGGTTTGAACATCGTGTTCCTGAAACCAAAACGTCCTGCTGAAGAGAGCGAGGGACTGTCGCGCGCTCACATAGCAGCGCGTGCACAGAAACGTGACGTTTCCTCCTCTTTTGTTGTGGCTCCGCGAGCGTCTGATGTGCATAAACAGCATAAACATGTTATCAATTACGGTAGTGTCAAATAAATAATGCAAGTCCTAATGAGTTCCTATGATAAAACGACGCACTTGCAAAATAAATAAACGAATGGTGGTAAATTATGATGAATAATAGTAGTAATAATAGTAATAATAGTGTTATTTAGAGCTGTCTGGTGAACAACGTGTATTCTGTTACCTTTTGAGTCCCCGTGCACAGCTGATGGGGCGCGTGCACACTGCTCCAGCTCGCCTTGACCCGCACGTGCTAAATGTGTGAAGCTACGCCCCTTCGACAGATTGTACTTTCACGTGAGCAGGAGGGAGGCGGGGTGCACGTGTTTCAGCACGAGTATCCTTGAGGAAGGTGCTATATGGAAGTGACAGAAAAGTCTTTTGCACGAGCTGCATTGTAATTTTTTTGGGGTGTATCGAGTAGTGTGCGCGGGTGCAGACGTGCAGTTTAATGTGTATAGTCACGATGGAAGTGTGCAAATGTGTGATTTTAGTGTGCTTCAACTGGGGTGCATCCTTTCCCTGCAGGTTGTAAGTATGTGCGAGTAGTGACACTACACACGATATGTTGTCTGGCTGCACGAGACTGAATGTTCTTTACAGCCTCCTCTATATAAACATAAGCCAGTATAGATACAGGAAAAAACATATTATATACAAAAAATAGATAAATAAGTTAAAAAAAAATCTACACAAGTAAAAAAAAAAAAAAAAATCTATTTATTTATACATATATATGCCAATGAGCAGTCTTTTTTTCAATATTATATTTATTGTTTTTTTGTTCGTTTTGAAACAACAGAACAAACATTCACAAACGTCCCCAATAATAACATTTTCGGTACAAAGAAACTTAACAAACCTAATATTAATATAAAATAAGCCAGTATAGATAAAAAAACAAACATATTATATACAAAAAATGGATATATAAGTAAAAAGAATATACACAAGTTAAAACATTTTTTTTTAAATATTATATTTATTGTTTTTTTGTTCATTTTGAAACAACAGAACAAACATTCACAAACGTCCCAAATAAAAACATTCTCTGTACAAGGAAACTTAACAAACACTAATATTAATATTAAAATAAGCCAGTATAGATACAAAAAATATATATTATATACAAAAAATAGATAAATAAGTAAAAAGAATATATACAAGTAAAAAAAAAAAAAAAAGTAAAACAATAAAATAAAATCTATTTTTATATAAATATATATATATATGCCAATGAGCAGTCTTAGAACGACTACAAAGACAAAGAGGAGCGCCTATGTACACTCTATACATTGACAGTCACACATTAAAGTGGACAGCGCTGACAGCCAATCAGCTTCTACTATTCCGTGAGTGGGCGGGGCCAGCGGGCTCAAGAATATCCAATCAGCTTCTACTATTCCGTGAGTGGGCGTGGCCAGCGGGCTCATGAATATGCAACAAGCGCGCTCGGTGGTGCACACAGAGAGAACAAGGGGTCTTGTGTACAGTAGTGTTGCTTTTTGCGTCCCTAAAAGCAGCGTTGATAACAGGCCTTGAAGCAGCAGCTCTGTAGTGGTGAAAGAAGCGTTTGTTTTTGTTGTTGAGGAGGCATCTCTCTCGGTACCGTTCAGTCTCTCTCTGGTGGTCTGCTCGGAGCTCAGCAGGACATAATGTCTGGTAAAACCGCGGTGACAGAGGCGCTCCAGCCGTCTACCGTCGTTACAGCCGCTCCTGTAGAGCAGAAGTGCTTCCCGTTTGTTTTAAAGAAGATTATGGACATCCCTCCTCCTAACATCCTGGAGGAGGGCGACGACGGTAAGATTAAAATGATGAAAATAGTTTTTCCAGTTTCTGCCATGTTTATCCACACTATAATATAAAATGCATAATCCTTAGAATAAACACCAAATTATTGCATTGGGATGAAATGATGAGCGTTAATTAAACCGGATTAGGACGTACCCACCATGTGATGCTTGGAGTCAGTTTCATCCGAGAGGCTGCGAGGAAACAAAAAAAAGAACAAAAAGTTCTAACTCCTCTCTGCTGCTCTGCAAGCAGCGCACACACACTGGAAATACACCATCAGACAGAGACAGTGCTTGGCTTTTCATTAAACATAATAATCTAGTGTTATTTTGGTCTAGAGTTAGTGTGGTGGTGTTTTGTGTTTTGGTAGTGCATGTGTGGAACAAGCTGGGCTCTGTACAGTTATTTCTGTACCTACTTTCCGGTTTCCCAGAAGCCTCTTTTATTCTATCTAGTCATCCTACTTTCTCACTTTCAAACTCAGCTTTTTGCTTGAAATCCTCTTTTTTTTTGTCACATGTCACACCACACCCCCCTTGTTCCAACCTCCCCTCTTTCCATCTACTAATTATCTTTTCCTGTCTGCATCCTGATGTCATGTGTGCACAGGAAAAAACCTTTCACTCACAGTAAGCAGCCGGTTTATTTAACCGCTGTTCACCTCTTGTCTTTTAATGCAGAAATGGAGAAAGAGAAGCTGTGCTCATCTGAGGATGTGGAGGGAGGCGGGGCCGCAGCAGCAGCCAGTGCTGGTGGAGGTTCCAGAGGAGGAGGAGGCAGTGGGGGGGTATCAGCCTCCTTGACCCCGGCCATTTGGGAGAAGACCATCCCGTACGACGGGGAGACCTTCCACCTGGAGTACATGGACCTGGACGAGTTCCTCCTGGAGAACGGGATCCCTGTGAGCCTGGAGGAAGAGGAGCTGCAGAAGACTCTGGCCTCAGTGGGAGTCAAAGGCAAATCCGTTCCCAAGGTTACTCCTACTCCTACTACTACTCCTGCTGCTGAAGCTGAAGCTGAAGCTCCTGTCCCTGCCTCAGCATCATCCCCCTCTATCTCCACCACCTCTACGGTCACCTCAGATCCCGAGGAAACGGTGACGGTCACCACGTTACAACCAGCCAAGCTAGAAGAAGAAGAGGAAGAAGAGGAAGAGGAAGAGGAAGAGGAAGGACAAGAGGAGGAATCTTTGTGTGAGGAGGCAACAGCAGAAGTGGAAGTGAAGAAAACAGGTGAGAAATATAGAGATTTATTATTGTTTTTGCATGTGTTTTTGGATATACAGTTCCTATTTATTCTTCTTTCGTGTTGCCTTTTTAAATTCCCCATTAGTATTAGACTGAGTAATTTTAGGGAAAACAATTCTTGCTGCTGAGATTCTTAAATTCTGTATCTAGAAGCTGAATAATATGCTATTTGTTCCAGCTGTCTGTAGTTGTATATGATGTCTTTGTATAAGTGTAGCTGTAATGTGTACTTGTAGTCGATCTAGCCTTGTAGACGTTGGGCTAACATTGCACATGTAGACACACAGACAAAACCCTGACCTCTGAGCCCATGCTATAGCTTTTATACTGTATGTTTGGCACATGGCCAGCATGACTATGTCTGCTACACATCACTGTGATCTGTAAATACCTGCAACTAAAGGCAGACATTGTCAGTGCTTTGTTGAGAACAAAAATCACATTACCTGTTGACCGACGAGCTCAGCTACAATCTAAAATCAACGTAATGTATGAGAGGGAAAATCAGCTCTCCCAATCCCTGACAATCTATGAACACCACACAGGGGCACACAGAAGCCCAAACATGCAGCCAATAAATTTACCTGGAAAAAATGACATTATAACATTTTCATTGTGTTGTCTGAAGAGCAAAAAGTATATATAATGCTATCACATGCAGCAAAACCACAAATGAAACCTCAAACATTACCACAGAGTTGAATCAACACCTCCCTGACTGTCTTAACAAAAACTGAACATTTTAAGCCTCACAAAGAGATGATGTTTTACAGGATCTTTGCACTGATTTGGATTACAATGTGCAAAAGTTTCCCTGTCACTCTAGGGGAATAGAAATGCTGTATATAAGTCTGCAAGTTAGCATTATTTTCATTATCAATTTATCTACAATAGATGTAGTTTTGGTTTATTGGAGTGGCCTCTCTTGTATCCGAGCTTACTTTGTCTTTCCGTACCCATATAGATCGTAACCCTGCAGACCGTAACACCCCCTCCCCCATCGACCCAGAAGCCATCGAGGTGGACGTTAACTTCCAGCCGGATCCCACAGACCTGGTCCTGTCCAGTGTGCCGGGGGGAGAGCTGTTCAACCCGCGCAAACACAAGTTCTCTGACGAGGAGCTGAAACCGCAGCCCATGATCAAGAAGGCCAAGAAGGTGTTTGTTCCTGATGAGCAGAAGGTAATTTAAACATATGTGTGCGGTGTCTACTGGGCATCAACTTCAAAACTACACACTATTAAAAATACAAACATTTTGACATTATTTTTGACTACAAAAAGGGATGTTAAAGTGTGATTGCAGCCGGACTCTGTGTTCTGGCCACTCCTGGTAAAGATTAAAGCATTTGCAAACAGAGTGGTGGCTTAGAGATCAAAGATGGGGGGATGTTTTCACAACACAGATGTTCCTTTCAAATCCCTTGCTAATGTTTGTTGTGTTCAACTCTACCTCTCCCGTTCGTTCCCTCAGGATGACAAATACTGGTCCCGGAGAAAGAAGAACAACGTGGCAGCAAAGCGCTCTCGCGACGCGCGGCGGCTGAAGGAGAACCAGATTACGGTGCGCGCCTCCTTCCTGGAGCGGGAGAACGCAGCGCTGCGCCAGCAGGTGTCCGAGATGCGGAAGGACTGCGGCCGCTGCAAGAACATCCTGACCCGGTACGAGGCTAAGTACGGCCCGCTGTAAAAGAACTCACCCACGAAAAGTATCAATGAGACAAAAAGCAGAACTCCCTTCCCCGCAGAATTCAACACCGACACAAATCCACCAAGGGAATCTAAATTTGCACTGTTGTCTTCGCTGACCTCCAGTCACTGCGTCGAGCTCCAGCCGTTAACACGATGCTGGAGTTTTGGATGCACACTGGCAGGGCAGTGAGGCATGATGGGAGCGGTGGTCACAGGACGGCCTGTTGAGAGCGCCTGGCTCCTACACTCAGAGAGGAAGGGGACGATTTGTGGACACTCCCATGGTAAAACACACGTGGAAAAATCCGGTCTGTCTCCAGACGGTTTCAAGAAAGTCAGGAGATGTGAAAAGAGCAGAACGGTACAAAAAGAATCACAGGCTTTTAAAATGCTACACAAATCAGTTTTTATCACTGCACAGCACTTCTTCTTAGTGGACCAAAGCATGTCGCCCCTCACATTTCCTTGTGTTGCACTGTGTCCGTCGTGTCCGTACTTCCTTTTAAAAATACTCCGGCTGAGGCTCAGAAGAAGGATGTTGATTAACTGGTGGCAGAGTAGGAGCAGGAGACAGGTTCACAGTGGTACTTCCAGTCTGCAGAGAAGGGAAGCAAAGGCCTCAGGCCGGTCATAGGAGAAAGGGATTAGAGTCCGTTAGCAGGTGGGATTCAGTCACAGTTCTTCCGTCTTGTAACCCACATGCACGCCTCTGCGCACACAGAAACGGTTTGTATATATAGTCGTCATCTCCCTGCACCACATAGATAATGTGCGTGTATCAGTGTGTAATCCATTTTTGCACTTTTCTCTTAAAAAAAACACATTATGGTGGTGGCAGGTATTTACCACCACCACCATGGGAGACACAGTAGCTTATTAGGGGAGAAAAACATGCATGACCTACAATTCAAAGCTACTGTGATGTAGTTTCCTTTTCTACTAACCTCAGATCAGCTTCCAGAGCCTCACACAAGATTTAGTAAAAGGAGACCGATATTTTACAAATGAAGAGAGCTGTAGTTTTTTTCTGCATTTGAAGGTATATGTGTGATGATCTGCAGGGCCCTCACCGGTGGAGGGGTATGTTGATGCGTAGGGATGTTTATTTTACTGCACACTGCAGGTAGAGGGCGCTAGAGCCACTACAGCCTGCCTAGTTCATGGTGTAGTGATGGATTGATCTTATTTTTTTAGCCAGGGCCCAAAGGTGACTGCTTCTAAACGTTGTAAATAAATGATTGTCTCATGGTCTTTATATCCTATAAGACAGGGATTCTGACTGTGTGTCTTTATTAACCCAATACTATTTCTTATATTTGCCAAATAGTCAATGAGTGCTGTATTTATTCTGATGGTAATAACGCATCTGTTGATTGTGATGTACAACAATATGTCAGATAATTCTATTTCCTTTAGAGGAACAATACTTCTAATGAAACCAATGCAGGGAAATCAATGGGTAAACTGTGCTTTTGGATGTTTGTTTAAAAAAAAAAAACAGATTTATATAGTTTTATGGGATTTTTTTTTCTCTATATACATACAGCATGTGTCTGAACACACAGAGGATCCTTGTTTACCTCATCCAACACTTCCTATTTTGAAAGGTTGAAAGTTTTAGCAGGGCTATAAAGTGGTGTTGGTCGAAGCAGAGAGCACATAAAAAGTTCCGTTTGACTCCGAGTTGATAAATTGGGTTCTTTTTGCGTCTAAATTAGTAAACACATTACAGACTGTTACGGGACTCTATATCTCAAGTGTCTTCGGCTGACGCACATTTCGTGATCGGTCAGCTTGTGCTCCTAATCGCCGTAATCTTGGACAGAAAATAAATGTGGCAATAATACTCTTGTTATGTAATGCTCGTTTTATTTCGGTGACGATGTTGTGTGTAAAATTGTTATGATGTACTAAATAGAAATGCCCCCAAAGTCATTTGTGCTTCCAGTTTAGATCCTCTGTAGTCTAGGATCCTAATGCATGAAACCCAGTAAACTTGTCCTTTTTTTTCCTTGAATATTTTACACCAAGTGTACTTATGTCTGTAAACCATCACTGAAAACTAGATCTGTTTTTGGATGGGTAGGTTGATGGTCTATTGTACAGTTCTGTCAAAACAAAACAAGCAGAGCATCTTCGCTATGATGTCCTGTGTTTATGACTTGCATAATAGAGCCACTCATCCTTTGTGCAGCCAGTGCGTGACCTTGGAGCGAACGTCAGCTGAAAACGGCATCTTTTGATCACTGTGTGGATTGTTTTCTATTTACTAAAGATCGATCTATATCTAGATACACTGGATCAGCTGGTGATTTTGTGTTTTCTTGATACATTCTGTGTTTGTTTCAGTTTCCTGATGGTGTAGTAGTGTAAGGAGACATTTCTTAGCAATGTGTTTTATGTTGCATTGACATTCAAACTTGGCATTGACTGCATTATGCTGTTTTATACATCAATGTAGTTGATGAATGCAAACTTTTAGTTATTTCTTAACTAAATTAAAAATGTTCTGCATCAGGCTGACTAAAGGTACTGATCCTGAGAGTCTTTTAGAAGACCGAAAGATCATCTATAGTACTGCGTACAGTATGTAGCAATCTCTTTTTATTTTTTGGATGCAAAGCACCTAATGGAACCGGCTCATTGTCATTTAGCAGGCTGTAGATTCTCCAGGAAAGATAATAACAGCGGTTTAGATCTCCAGCTGTCTGTCGCCACCTACAGACAAAGATAGTCACAGCTGCTGCACTATTAGAACCACCATGCACCACTTGCAGGCAATAAATGTTACAACGGCATGTTTTTCCGGCATGGTTGGTCGGTTTGAGGTATTTTATTTAACCTTTCACCTGTTAGCTAAAAAAAAAAAAAGTAAATCTACAACATGATTGTTTTACAGTTACCGTCAGTAACGGTTACCTCCATGTATGACTTAGTTAGGCACTTCTTCATTAGAAAATTGAGCATGAAATTGTTAATTGACCTGCCCAGAGTGAGACATTTTACCAATAAACAACAGATAAGTCAGGATAACTAAAATCATAAAATCTGATTCAGGTTAAAGATGTCAAATATTAAATGTTAGCATATGGAAAAACTGCAGTTGTAATACTCTGCCTGCAGGTGGCACCAGTTTGAGCATGGTATTGTTCTCTTTGCCTGACAGTGGTGGAAATGAGCATCTCCATCTGAAGGCCTAAACCGCTGTTTTCAGCTTCCGGCCTGAAACCATTGGTACTGGCTTATGGTGCTGCTGCACATCAATGACACTACGTCCTTGTTTGCTATTCAAAGTAGCTACAATACTCCTGAAAAAGAAAATGTCTAAAAAGTCTATTGATTTTTAAATTGAGTTTGTTCTGTGCTGTTTCTGCTTTGTTTTCTCTTTTTATATAAACGTATGTTTTTTGTTAGGTGTTTTTGTATCGTCCTTACCATGTATGGGATACATGCAACTGCAGTACCATGTCCTAACTGTATCTTGTATCATGCAATTGAAATAAATTGGGATTTAATGACATGCTGGCTCGTTGCTTGACCTTGCCTGAGTCATCGACCAGCTGCAGCGGCTCTAATGGGAATAGGCACGCTGGTGCTGAGAGACAAAGAAACGATAGAAAACAAAAGAAGCAGTTCGGTGCAGATGTTTTCCACATCCTTAACCTCATCCTTGATGCACACGTTCATCACATCATTTTCCTTTGCCTTGTTGTTTTTCACTGTCCCCTCCTTCGCTGCCTCTGTCCTGCTGCTCATCAGTATTCCAGAGGAGTAGGAGATGTTGCGTAATGATCACACCGACACACTGGGGAGCAGCGTTGCGTAACAGCAGCAGCGGCAGCCTCAAAGACGGGATGGGTGTTTGTGTGTGGAGAAAGGAAAGCGAGGAAGCAAGGGAGGGGCTCTGGGAATAAGGAGGAGGGGGCAAGGAGAGGAAAGGATGGAGGAGAGAGAGGAGAAGAAAGGATCAGGTGCTTGGAAGGATGGAGGAGAGAAAGGAGAAGAGGAGGGAGGAGCAGGGGGTGAAGGAGAATGGGAGAAGAGGGGGGGGGGCAAACAAGATGGCAAGAGGATGGACAGAGAAAGATGGAGAACAGGGATGCAGCTAAAAACATGTGAGCTGAGGGAGGGAGGGAGGGAGGGAGAAGGGATGCAGCGAGTGGGCGATGAAGACGTGGAGGAGAGCCGAGGAGGAGCCCAGCCATGCATGTTAATGTCACACCACTACATGTTACTATAGAGAGCGCAGCCCTCTGTGTTCACATGAGCGAGCCAACCTCACAGCTGGCTGCATCGGACAGACACACCAGCATAGCGCAGGACAGACAGACAGACAGACAGACAGAACGCTGGATGATGAAATGTGAAGTAATATCTGCTGGGATGGGTCCAGCTGAGGTGGGTGGTGAGCAATCTGGCTCCTCACCATTTGAGAATTCCATCTTTGCTTTGAATTATTGATCAAACATCACTTGAATTTGTTTACCGCAATGAGAGCTCCGGCATTTCAATCCGAGGCTTCTCGCAGAAACACGGGGATCTACTTTTCAAAATGTTTGATCTGCAATATGTTCAATGTTAAGTGAGTATGACACAGTAAGAGGTGAGAGGGAGCTGGGTGTATCTAAACTCGGGCTGTCAATCGATTCAAATAGTTAATTGCGATTAATCGCATGATTGTCCATAGTTTCAATCGCAAATGAATCACATTTCTTAATCTGATCAAAATGTACCATAAAGGGATATTTGTCAAGTATTTAATACTTTTATCAACATGAGTGGGAAAATATGCTTGCTTTGTACAAATGTATGTATATATTTATTATTGGAAATTAATCAACAACACAAAACAATGACACATATTGTCCAGAAACCCTCACAGGTACTGCATTTAGCATACAAATTTGCTCAAATCATAACATGGCAAACTGCAGCCCAACAGGCAACAACAGCTGTCAGTGTGTCAGTGTGCTGACTTGACTATGACTTGCCCCAAACTGCATGTGGTTATCATAAAGTGGGCATGTCTGTAAAGGGGAGACTCGTGGGTACCCATAGAACCCATTTTCATTCACATATCTTGAGGTCAGAGGTCAAGGGACCCCTTTGAAAATGGCCATGTCACAATTTAGCTAAGTTTGGAGCGTTATTTCACCTCCTTCGTGACAAGGAAGTATGACATGGTTGGTACCAATAGATTCCTTAGGTTTTGTAGTTTCATATATCAGTATTTTCTAGCTTTAAAACTCAGCCTGCTACAACCTCCAAAAGATCCATTGCGTTAATGCCTTAAAGAAATTAGTGGCGTTAAAACGATTTTGCTTTAATGCGTTATTAACCCGTTTACTTTGACAGCCCTAATCTAATGTCTGCATTATTTCCACATCTAGTCATTCTGCATACCCATAAACAATGAGGATGACACAATTAGCTTATTTTCCATGCTTATTTTTTGCCAATCTGTTGTTTTTTATTACAAACTTAAAAAAGAATCTGATACAATAAGAAACTGCAGTAGTAACTCCCCATTCCCCGGGGGAGGGGCAGCACAGAAAACAGGTCATTGCATTTCAGTAGTGAAAGATTCATTACACATCTACAGGGTGTACAGATCGGATACAAAATAGGAACAAAAAATAATAAAATACAGGCAGGAAAGAAAGCACTATATTTATACATCATCTGAACTTTTAATTAGATTTATTTTACTCTTAAATGTTAAACTTTTACATAGAAAATAAACTTCTTTTATGACAATGAAATATTCCAAAGTGCAAAATAAAACGCACACATCGATATAAGCAAAAGGACATCAGAATACAAAATTCTTGTTTTTCCTCTTCACTAATGTTCAACCCTGATTGTAGAATAGCCTGCGTTTAGAGTGTGTTTAAAACACTAATCTAATGTGTTCATTTTCAAGTGTAAAACACAAAAAACAGCGTTCACTCTTAAGAGATGCGAGGGCAAAACAGCTTTTACAGTAATCGCTCACATCCTCAGATTTGTACACAGGAAATTTAACAACGCACCTCGTTTGCTCTGAATAATCGGACAAATACGGAATAGAAAAAAGGAGTCCCTTGGACATTTTGGACATGCACGAGACTAAAACAAAATCTCTCCACGACTTTTAAACACAAAAAATGAACAGTTTCCTCCGCAGGCCATCTCAACCAGGGTTAACTAACAACATTCACAGCACATTCATTTCCTTCATCATTTCCGAACCTGCCGTAACACCGTCTTCCTTTAGAGGAGATATACTGGATTTTTTTTTTTTTTATTCCCGGGTGCAGAGAGGTAGAAACCCCTTAAATCCTTCAGGGTAATTTAAATTATGGCGTTACATTGCACTGGAGGAGGGTGAGCATCTGTGTAAGCAAAGACAGTCTGGGATATATGGCTATAGTATCAGGACCAAAAGGACCAGGCTGATGGGGAGAAGAGAACCCACTGAAAAAAATATGGAGGTGAGAAAAAGTCTAATTTAATGGGATATATAATATGAGGGAGGTTAAAAGACATTTTGTTGGTATAAATCTGATTATTTCTAGGTTTAGGTACTGAACTAGATGAAAACAGGAGTGTTAGCGTTGATGTGAAATTGTTTAAATTAAGAGGGAAACGGAAAATCTTTCAGGGGGAAAAAAATAGGCGAGGTGACCACAATATGCAGTGAATTCACATAAAAGGGAAAATGGACATTGCACTCAAAAAATGAATGTGAAATGTGGAGATTTTTGGTTTAAACGCACTGCCTATGGAGTAGTGTTCAAAAGTGATATCGGCCATCTTTTCCTACACAAACCCACTGTAAACATTCACATCTTAAACTTCAAATCTGACTTGAAGGATGAATACATTTACCCGTCTTGTTAGACAAATGCTGCACAAGGTACAATACACATTCAATACTTTTATTCTGTACATCTTTATTTTTGACTCGGTTTGCATATATTCACGTTATTTTCTGAAAAAATAACCTCGGCATGTAAGAAACTAAACAAAGAATCTGAACATAAGAACTTTGTATATACATATTCCTGGACTTGTCTTACTCAATACAAATGTAAGTGATCATTTTTGCAAAAACAAAAAATATAGAAATATTGGAAATAAATTACAAAACAAAAAAAATTATATAAATGCATCTTTCCCTCACAATCGTAACATTTACAGTACCTCCCCACCCGTTCCCTTGGAAAAAAAAAAAAATACAAACTTGCATGCGTATGACAAGCTGTCACATTGCAAAAACCAGCGTGAGCACAAGTCAAGGGTCCTTGGGTCATCTTATACAAAAACATTTACTTGAAAAATAAACGGACAAGACTTAACAGCATCTCCTCAGCGGCGTGATGCATTTGAATACTGTTTGAATCTCTAAAGCATTTCATGATTAGCTGAATAAAATGTGCCATTTCCAAACAAGAGGGCGAAGGAATGATGGGAGCGATTGTGTCTGTGGGCGACACGCCGCCTCAGGAGCCCAGTAATAAAGTGCCGGACAGCTCAAATGGACATCTGAGAGTTACCCTTCCCTGTAGTGACTAACCGACAATCACGTGGACCCGGCTGGTAAACAAACCATTGTTAGAAAACAGCAGACTGCCAGAGATCTGACAAGCTATCCAATGAAGCGACAACAGACCAACGAAGAACATTCATCTTTGTATCTTTGTCCACATAACTGGGAAACTGTACGATTCTGGTTTTTGTTTAACAGCCAGAGAAGAGAGATCACTGAAGAATTTCAAGAGGAGGGAGAGAATAGTGTGAGCCTTTTGGCTTCAATACCATTTAAGCTCACCAGAAACGTGTTCTGGGTTTTAAAAGTGTCGCTCTCTAAAAGCCAATACAGCCTGGACGCCACCGAGGCAAAACAAACCCTCTAGCTGCTTCTCTCTCTCTCTCTCTCTCTCTTTCGTTTCCTTCGGTCTTCCCTTCCCTCCCATCTCCCTGCAGAGGAAAACCTCTCCTTCATAGTCAAAGTCATGCTAAGCCATTTATCACAATCCCTACTGCTTAACTGCTGCATCCTCTACGCCTCTTCACCTTCACACACTGCTGACTGAAATAATTGTGTATATATGTGCGTATATTTCTGCATGTGTGTGTTTGAATACATGTATGAAACTTACATCCCAGTGTGTACAATTGAGGTATCAGCGCATTGTCTTAAAATGCAAAGATTTACTTGCTTTTTTTCACATTCACCAAGGTTTCCCTGACCTTCCCAGCCGCAGTTTCCCCTGACAGATACAATACATTCTACTACATCACTCCCTCAACACCCCCGCTGCTCCCTTTCTGCTCCCTCCGCTGCTCTCGCTTCATTTAAACCCACGTCGTGTACACTATTCCAGCTGATGATAAACTGCTCCCAATGTACGCCCCGGTGACAACAACGGAGTCAAATTGTGCCTGCGCACGAGTGCGTTTCAAGGGTAACGGGCCCACCGTGCAAACAACGAGTCTCTCCATCACGCTGAGCCACAACAAAACAGAGCAGGACTACACACACACACACACACGGAGACAAGCAGAGCCCCCCTCTCTCTGTATTTGTGGCAAGTAGGGCAGAGCAGATTGCAGAGCAAAGTGCTGAGCTTTTCCACAGCCGTCGTTCCCTGCAGGACTTGGCGAGGTCCTTTTTCACAGCATGACAGTGCAGTGCAAAAATGGAGCTATACTAGGGCCGGGTCCATTAAACAACAAAAAGTCCCTCACATCAACATTCAATGCAAAAACATAAAGAGATTGGCAACGACTCAAGGTAGAAAAGGAACTCACCCCCCACCCACTCCTGTCATCAGAGAACGTGATGAGTAACAGCAACGGACATAAGGGCAGGGTGGGGTTGGGGGTAATAGAGGAACAAAACAAATCACATTAATTATTCAGTGGTATTTTAAATCTTTGTAGTAAAACTAATTCTTAACTCGTATTAGTATTAGAAGAATTTGTTAGAAAACTGAAAATATGTGGAGCGTCATTGTCCAAACCCGCCTCCTCCTACAACAATTCTTATGGTTACAAATGAAGGCTTAGTTGGCCAGCACCACGGGCTGGAAGGACTGGCTGGGGTATTGCAGGTTGTAGCTTCCTAAACCCTCGACGAACGGCGGCTTCTCCATGTACGAGATTCCTCCGTTGCTGCCAATGATGCCCACGCTCTGGGCGGGGGGAGGGCTGGAGAAGGGGTCAAAGGACGGGAGGGTGTTGACAGTGTGGGGGGGTTGGAATGGGCTGGCATGAGGCTGCATGGGCTGGGTGTCTGCGTCAAAGTAAAGGGGACCCGGGGATCCTGGGTAGACGAACTCTTTGGCGTTGGGAGAGAGCTGGCTGGCGATGGGACCTCCGAGGGAGTGCAAGGAGAGGGACAGGGGCTTGTGCTTGAGCAGCTCTGGCGGCGAGATGGTGGTAGGAGAGCGGGTGAGCATCCTCTGGGCGGGCGGTATGACGGCTCCGGAGCTGGCCGCCGACCCGGCCCCGCTGCACTTCTTCATCTTGGTCGAGCCGAATTTGGTGGCGGCGAAGCTGGCGGTGGTGAAGGTGATGGGTTGAGGACGTGCGGCGGGAAGAGCGGAGGGCGGCTGCTGAGAGGAGAGGTAGGGCAGCCCGCCGCTGGGAGGAGAAGGGGTGGAGGTGTTTGAGGAGTGGGCGGCGGGGTCGGTGGGCGTGCTGGAGCTGGTGTAGCTGAAGAGCCCGGGGCAGGACTGGGCAGACAGAGGCGTGGGGGAGCTGGAGAGCGACGGCATGAGGGCAGGAGACGCCTGGCTTCCAATTGGCACAAACACCTGAGCGTCCGGGTTAAAGCCCAGACTCTTGGCCTCCTCCGCCTCCGCATCTCCTTTACCCTCTCTGCTCACCCCCTCAGCCCTCTCTCCGTCACACCCAAGACCTGGAGGGTCCTCCAGGTAGAGAACCTTCACCGCCCCCTTCTCTCCAATCTGGTAGGACACCTCGTAAGGGTCAATCCACACACTGAGCTCCGCAGGAACATTTGCACGCACTTCCTCCGTGTCCAGTCCGCTTCTCTTGGCGGCCAACTCCACCACGGGGTCCCTCGGCGCTCCCAGGTGAATGCAGCGGAAGGCGGAGCCCCTGAGAGGGGCTTCGGGGTACCAGTGACCCTCAAAACGAGACATCAGTATCCTCTCCAGCTCCTCGCCGAACAGGTCAGCTCGACGCCGAGGCAGCTTGTTGTACAGGTAGGACACGATGAAGTTGAGGGCGACCTTCACTTCTAGATGCATGGCTGCACCGGGTTAGCGCCGTCGTGGGGGCAAAGGGATCAAGATGATGCTGAAAGTGAGGCAATGCAACTGTGACAAGGAGTTTTTCCCTCTGGCTTATTGTAAAGTGTATGATTCTCTTAGTGTCACCATGGTAAAGGCACCTTGAAGGCGGGGGCGGCAGGTTGCAGGCGGTCTTTTGTCGTCACAAATACGCAACAATGTTTTCAGGTCCCAACTGTGAAGCAGAAAACAGAAGAAAGCCGTCATTTTACATGGAAAGAACCAGAGGAAGATTTAAGGGGAGATCAAGGGATCAAAAACGAAGGGGGAAGGACACAGTTGTCCAGCTTTAGACAATTAATCACACTCTTATTTTATGACCATAGAAAGCCTCCGTTGTACGGGGGCTGGAGTGGGCCACCAGAACAAACAGACTCTCTCTCGCTCTCTCAGAACAACAACAGCACTAAAATATAGGCTACTGAAATTAGCATATTATTAGAGCTGCAACGATTAGTTGTCAACTGCCAACTATTTTGATAATCGCTTAATCGGTAATTTTTTTAAGAATAAAAAAATCAAACTTCTCTGATTCCAGCTTCTTAAATGTGAATATTTTCTGTTTTCTTTACTCCTCTATGACAGTAAACTGAATACCCTTGAGTTGTGGACAAAATGAGAAATTTGAGGACATCATCTTGCGCTTTGGGAAACAGTGCTCCACATTTTTTGACATTTTATTGACCAAACAACTGATCGATTAATCGAGAAAATAATCAACATATTAATCAACAATGAAAATAATCGTTAGTTGCAGCACTACATGTTAGGGATAACGTACAGTGAGCTGGTCGGGGTGCCGCATCGCCCTGTCGGGGTTTATTTTGCAATAATGACCTGTTAGCTGTACATTATCCCGCTTTTTACACGGCTACCTACTTAAGAAATCAATAATTTGACACAAAAACAGTCCGCCAGAGTCTGACATCAGAACTGCGCCCATAGCAATGATCTGTTATACATAGCAACGGTCTGCTATAAAGATATAACAGACCGTAGAACGCCGTGATTGACCAATCAGAATCGAGTATTCAACAAATCTGTGTAATAAATTATTGTTATCCATCAGTTGCTTGAACAATTTAAACAAACAAACAAACAACCCCCCCCCGGACTCAAACTACATCACTGTAAAGAAATGCTGCTAATTAAGACACTCTTGTGAGATCCTGATGGAACGGTTTAGTAAATGTATCAGTTAAGTGAACGCTTCATTGATTTACATAATTATTTGAATGGTACGCTCTAGCCTCCATATAGGTCATTGCTCTAATGAAAGCAAGAAATACACACGACTGCATGTAAGAGACCAGTGGAAGTGTCACGACTTAATACACTATGGATTGAGACAATTCTATACTGAACCTGTGAGGGCAAACATCGATAAAAATCAAAATTAATTATATAATTATATGCATTTGAAGCCATCGAAAATAGATTCAAAGAGCTTGGGGAAACAGTGAAAAGCTCATCATAATGCCTTTAGGGATCAAATTATACATTTCCATATTACAGTATAGCAAAAATACAGTATATTTGTTAGATGCGTAATGAGATTTCACTGAATCTACATCTACTCCTGTATATGGTTTATTAAGAGTAGAGCTGCAATTAACGATTATTTGTATTGTCGATTAAAGTGTTGATTATTTCACAATTAACCGATTGGTTGTTTGGTCTATAAATTGTCAGAAAATGGTGAAAAATGTTGATCAGTGTTTCCCAAACCCCAAGATGACATCTTCAAATGTCTTGATTTTCCACAACTCAAAGATATTCAGTTTATTGTCATAGAGGAGTAAAGAAACCAGAACATTTTCACATTTAAGAAGCTAGAATCAGAGAAATTTGACTCTTTTTTCTTCTTAAAAAATGACTCAAACTGATTAATCGATCATCAAAATAGTTGATTAATCGTTGCAGCTCTAGTTACGAGGTGAGAAAATTAACTTACACACTACTCTTATTCAATAACACACAGCACTTGTACGCTTTTTATATTTTGGTTTCATCAACTGCAGCATCTTCTGATGGATGTAACAGATGCCGTGCTGTGGGCTTCATAAATCCTTTATAATCTGAATCCGATCCCACGGAGAGCCTCCTGCTTAATGCTTTAACACAGTCACACAGAGTCCATTCATTCATCACCACGCAGTCAAGATGAAATGAATGAAAGATTACATGCTAAAAGAACAAAACAAAACAATAACACAACAAGAGGAAGAGGTGTAAAATGGCAGGACAGCTATGTCGATTTCACAGAACACCATTTCCCACCATGCAGTGTGTGCCATCGCCCCCTCCCCCCATACACACACACAAACAATTCACTCACATTCACTTCTCTGCCAGATGGGGGATTCAGCAGCTAAGATTAGAAAGACGCCTCCGATTAAAGACAATTCTAATGTTATTACAGATGAAGCTGCACAGGCTGCATGCAGGGTGATGCTTCAAGACGAGATTTACATTCCCCCCATCGCATGAAAAAGGTGACATTGAAGGAGAAGATGGGGGTTGGTTAGAATGGGCTATATATAGGGCCCCATTTTGCATCATCTGTGGTGCAAATTCCTCTCCACCACCTGAGTTAAAAATGAGTTGAAGTGACTGTAGAAAAGGATCTATGAGCACAGGAGAATCCACCGGTCCATCACCTGCAACAGCCACCAACATCACCAAAAACCTTGAGTGCACACACACACAGCTAAGCTATACAGCATCAAATGCATTTCATTATAAGATACACAAGATCCAATGTCATCCAATGACATTAGTGGAATAGCTCAGTTAATATGTGCAGATTTGTTGCTTCAGGAGTGCAATAAATGGTCCAAATCATAAACCACAGCTCGCAATTGCAATAAAAACATCAAAAATCTTTCATGTTCGTATTTGTATTCTTCACCTGCAGATTTGTGACACAGCTTGAAAAGAGATAAATTCATTTTTACAGGCCTGTTGTTGCGGGTCAGAGCAACAGCAGGATCTATAGTGCTATTTTTGTTTACATGGACTCATTATCAGAGCTGCAAATGTGTGCTGCAAAGCATCCCCACTACATGTCAGGTTTGTATCTATTAAGCACCACGTCTACAGTGAGCTTACAAGTAGCACAAGCTAATGTGCAATAACAGAAATATGAAAGCAAAAATGTTATAATTGAAGGTCAACAAATAAAGGCCTGCCTGAAACCAAGTGGTCACCACACACACATCAAAACCTCAATACAATAGGATGAATATTATTGTGATTTTGCACTTTTGTTGTGACCTCTCCTAATAAACACACTGATAGACCTATTTGAATGGGAATATGATGCACATCTATACCAGATGTGCCAACCAAATTGAGGTAAATATGCATGAAGAATTGGAGATTGGAATAAATATCCTCCAGGTTTGCATGTAAGCTCAGATAACAAGGGAGAGCAGAGTCTACCTGGGGATTACTGCCATATGTCAGTCAAAAAGCCACTGGAGCAGAAAGGACACTGGTTTAGCTGACATGCAAGAATGCCAAATTGTCGCTGTAAATTAAATTATAAGGCTAATAATTAAGTGGTGAACATCCCATCGACCCAGTATGTGGTCACTGAGTCCCTCCTCTGCATAAACAACATATAAAAACAGATAATAATAAACAGTTGAGCAGACTTCCAGAGGGTCACTTCAGCTAATACATAACAGTCTTTTATTCAATGGCTGAACCAGTACAGTCATTCATTACATAGTCAACGCATTTAGCCAAGCCAAGACAAACACAGCAACATGCTGCTGACAATGAATGAACGAACACGCCTTTATGGATATATCTAAATAGAATTAGCCCTATTTCATGCACCGGCGGATGTTTAATTACTCACCTCTCGTCACTGATGCGCTACTAGCTTGACTTGTACTCCTGCGCGTCTCTGTTTTTATTCCCTGCTGTTGTCTCAGGATTTCAGGGCGGATGATGTGTCGACTCCACCAGAGGCTATGCCCACTAGATATTTTTGTTGATTTTTTTTTTTAACCGCTTGCCCCAGTTCTCAAATGGCCAAAAGGAAGGTTTTCCTTCAGTTAGTCTTCAGCTGACAGTTCGCATGGAGGCTCCAGAGAAACTTTACTGTTTGACAACCCGGCGTATTTATACACTGTGTGACTCGCCCACACGCCCGTGACGGCAGGAACTACTTTCTTCATATTATAGTAATTATTATTATTCCATATAAGGGGTATTTATGCATTATGTTCTCCTGTCAGCAAATCATTAATACCATGCACAATATATATATAAATATATACATAAAATAAAATATATATATAAATATATAAATAAATAAAAAAACTGCAAAGAAATAATAATAATAATTAGTCTTTACTCACTGTTCATTTACTAGAGAAGATGTAGATTCATATTCTTCCTCGTAAAGTAGTGACCCCCCCAAAAAAAACATTATGACGTCTTTTCCTCCATGTTTACCTAGCGGGCTCTAGTTTAATTGGCGGAGGGATATTTGTAGTTTCCTAAGGTGCTGAGCAATTTGCTAAAAATATAAGCGGTGATAGCAACAGAGTCTCTATTGGCTGAGATGGAGGAGGACCCACAGATTATTGGGCTGCAGCATCCATTCAGCAGCCAAAGCAACCTGACTTCTACCAGGGGGGCTTGTGGGAAATGATGTTCTTGTCACTAAATGGTGTGTGGTGATGAGAGTGTTAAATTATAAGATGTGCTTTGGCTTTTTGTTGACTCTGGGTTTGTTATGCATTCACACAATCATACATTTTTCTTAACTGTAGGGTCAGGCTTCTATAGTATTTTATGAGTTTGACTGTGAAAATTGACTTTTTATTTAAAAAAAAAAAATGAATCCATTCGAATGATATGGATTAAAACCCATGCATGACAAAATCTTATGTTTACACCACAGACTGTATATAAATGGTTTACACAAACACATTTGGTAGCCATGTTTTTCATTCATTCATGTGTAAATTTAAGTATTTTTTCTTCATCTTTGACTTTAAAGCTCAGACGTGTTTGTTTCCATTTGGATAATCTAAGGTTTAAAGACTCATTTAAAGCAATCGTTTGAGTTATTGACACTAATGTCATCTTAAGGCATTTGAAATAGATTATTGGCTTTTTTTTCCAGGACAAAGTGTTTTGTTAAGTATTGTGTGATGTACTTCAAGTAGAAAATATTTTCAAAATAAGATAAGATAGAGTTGAACATGACACATCAAATTAACAGAGAGTACAAAGTGAGCCTAAAAAAAAATAAATGCCCAAGTACATTTTTACTTTTCTTTACTTCAGTAATGTCCTCACGATAGTTATGTTTTTATGTGACTACAGTGTCTAATATTGCATTAAACTATAAAAACATACTCACTCATTATATTTATATCATATTATATGTAATATTATGTTATGTATTATGAATATAGTTCCAGTGGTGGAAGAAGTATTGAGAACTTCTACTTAAGATAGTAGCAATACTACACTTTAAAATGCTCCATTAAGCCATTTCTAAAACTGTGTACTCTTGTGTAACTGATTCTCATTCAAACCAAATTACAATATAGATTGGCTGTAGACAACTGATATGTACCTTAACTTGTCTGTGTGACTATGTGTATTTACGTTTATATTATGATCTTTTGTTGCTGATTGTTTATGTATGTTTGAAAATAAATATGTATATGTGTATTATTATTATTATTTTACCTATACTGTGGTCTAGTTGATAATTCTGTTCTTCATTCTACTTTTTATTAATTTAATTTAATTCATTATTTAATTTTATTCTTTATTTGTTTTGAAAAAATTGTCAACACGCACACTTCTGTATTTGGTTATTTCACACTGAATGGATTGCAAAGTTATGTTGTTGATGAAAAAGGAAAATAAAATAAATAAAAAATAAAATGCTCCATTAAAGTCCTACATTCATCTACTTAAGCAGAAGTACAAAAGTATTAGCAGTAAAAAATTGTATCCAAAAGTTTCCCAATTTAAAGTAACCTACTTGTTGTGCAGTAGTAGGCCCTTGTCAGAGGGTTGTATAACTGGATCATCATTATTGCTGCATCACTGTGTAAGCAACATTTTAATGTTGTGTTCTGTTGTGTAGGTGGAGCTGGTTTTAGTTATGTCCCAGCGACTATAGACCTAACTAACTATTTCATACAATGTTAGGTAATTTTATCTTGCAATGCGTAATATTTTGTCAGATAATAATATGTTTTGTAGGCCTATGTAAAATCTGAAACTTAAAAGTAATTGTAACTCTTAAATAAACATAGAGGAGTAAAAGTACAATATTTTCCTCTGAAATTAAGTGGAGTAGGTACTTCAAAAATTGTACTTAAGTACAGTACTCAAGTAAATGTCTGTTACTCTCCCCCACTGCCTAGTTAATACATGTGAGAAACAGATTAGATTTATATGTAATATAGGTGTTACCGGGATGTTACTGGCACAAGTCATGTAGAAACTTAATTTTATTTTTTGTCTCATATGTTTATGGAACAGCAACAAGAACAAGAACAAGAAGAACAACAACAACAACAACAACAACAACAACAATATAATAATAAAAATAAATAATAATAATAATAATAATCATAGCCTAATACTACTACTACTACTAATAAAACCAATTATTATTATTAGTATTATCATTATTGTTGTTATAATAATAATAATAATAATAATAATAATAATCATAGTCTAATACTACTACTACT
>CAKAKR010059812.1:0-12536 GCA_916700685.1 Adelosebastes latens
ACATAAGAAGATTTGCCCTACAGCTGTATCATTGTACGATAAATCATACATCTAGTTTTTCTTTGAGGTCCGTGTTCTGCTGGTGCATGTGAAAATTGAAATTGAATGCATTGCTACACTGACAGCAGAGACGTCTCGCTGGTGTATTATCACTGCTGTCTTCTTGTTCATTCTTTCAACTACAGAAGCTGCAGTTTATTTTCATGTTTCTGCAGTGCTGTGATACCTACCATGCCCTCCTTGCAGTAGGCCAGGAGCTTGTCTTCTTCCTTAGGGTGGAAGATGAGCGTGTCTGGGGTGAAGGAGACGGACTGTCGCTGGAAGGAGGAACCTTCGTCTTTGCTGATGAACAGCATCTGATCCCTTTCATTTATGGATGAACCTACTAGCACCACCTGGAAGACAGACAGACAGACAGACAGGGGAGGAGGAAGGGAAGAGGTCAGAGGTCAAATGGTCAAAGGGTAATTTCATGCAACGTATTCATTGCTCAGTCAGCAGTCTGTGGAAGACGCAAAGACACTATCCTCCTCATGTCAGTACATGTGCATATCAGTTTCCCTACTTGCATTACAAAACTGATGAATATAAATGTGCATGCATGACCATGCATGCACATATATTCAAGAACATAAGAACTTTCCATGAAGCTTGCATGGTGTTTTAGACCGAGGTGACACTGTATTAGTTATCTATTCAGAGTTTTGTTGCTCATAAAGTGAAGGCATTAAACACAAGGCACACCAGCACCTATCAACCCACCTATGTTATGTTATGTTATGTTATGTTATGTTATGTTATGTTATGTTATGTCCCGGACACCCAGAAGTACCAATAGGGGTGATGCGTTGTTTCCACTTGGTCTTTACAGAGAGCATTTGTTATAATATAGAAACATTTTTAACAGTTTCTTCAGTCAACCAAATAATGAAAGCCTTGTGCCGACAGCTGTGGTCTTCTTTCTAAACATCTGTGCCATTCTGTTGCCAAGGTTTTAGATTAATGGATGCAAAGCATTAAAGAGACAAAAAGTGTACACAAGGAAAGGAACGTTCAGCTTGTAATGATTATATAAAGTATTAATTACGCTTGTTTTTGCATGTACACAAATAAGCATGCATAGATATTATCAATCAAGTATTTACAGCATGCCTTCTTTTTTTTCAATTTCTATTCTCATTTTGACTCATTTCACTTATTGAAAAGAAATCACGAAATTCAATTCAACTCAAGAGTGAAGAATCACTCAGCTTTTTACTCTGAGTAATGAGGTCCTACGTGAACATAAAATGTTCTGAAAAAAGTTCAAACAGTTGTGGTTATTTAACGAGAAAAAAATCTGTATGTTTTTAACATCTTCTTTCTCTTGTCTTGTCTTTCTACTGTCGTATCATACAATCTTCAAATTGTCACTCCCATAAGCTTACAACTTGCCACGCATTGAACTCCGAGGCTGTAGCTGAGTCATTTTGTTATTATATTAGATAATAAAATGAATTTGTATGCATTGAGACACACAAGTAAGCACAAACACACAAATTCTTTTCAGTATTCTCATCATGACTGCAGTTAGGCAGCGGGCATAGCATGCCCCACATCTTGCTGGCTGCACTACTTGAGAGCTGTGTGTGTGTGTGTTTTTGTGTAACTCTTGCTCGTTCTGAACACACTTCCTTGAGCAACATGTTCAATTAAAGGCCCAGTGTTTGTTTGGCTGCCAGAGGAAGGCCTACGAGGACAAGCAGTGGAGTGGTGAAGACAGAAAGGGCACAGAGGAGTGTATTATCCCTCTTAACAAAAGTATCCATCTATCCATCCATCCATTTTCTTCTGCTTATCTGGGTCCGGTTTGCAGAAGCAGCAGGCTTAGCAGGGAATTCCGGACGTCCCTCTCTCCAGCAACATTTTCCAGCTCTTCCCCGAGGCGTTCCCAGGACAGATGAGATATACAATCGCTCCAGCGTGTTCTCTTACAAGTTGGACGTGCCCAGAAAACCTCCAAAAGGGAGGCGTCCAGGAGGCGTCCTGATCAGATGCCCGAACTAACCAAAAAATATTTATTTTTATTTATTTTGTGATGTCTGTAATTGCAACTGGGAGCTGCCCACAGTGTTCGCTGTTTACAGCCAATCAGATCCACTGGAAGACTCATAGTCCGGTGCTTTGCTCAAGAGTACCTTTAGAGTATACTTGTTCAGAGAAAGCGGCAGAGATTTTCCAGTGGATTTTTAGGGATTTAACAAACACATCTTCAGTCACGATCCTGCATTTCATCAACAGGTATGCTGTTCGACAATTGGACATTTATTTACATGTTAAAATAGTGAAGTGTTTGAGAGATTCCTTATTTGAATCCACATGTCTCACTGTGGTTTCTCTTCATGGCAGGACTATCAATCCGGATACACACACACGGGCTGCCCACACACATCACATTATCAAGCACCGACAGAAATTGTACAGTGAGTCAAAAAACACCTGGAAAACATCATGTTTCATTCATGCGGCATTAATGTGTGTGTGTATAATGCATGTGCTGAATCTTTAAAATTTGAACCTTATGGATATCAAGATGTTATGTCTCCACACAGTGGACAAGACAGTCCCAAGCAGTGCTCAGCCGTTTTACAAACATTCCACATTTATACAATACACAACACAAATTTGACAACTTTTAGGCTAATAAAATTATTCAAAATTAAAAAAAATAAAGGCTGTCCGGCAGTGTCCAGAAAGATTTGATTTTGACTCCCGTTGCAAAATGTAACGTACAGAAAATATACCTGACCAGTTAACTGAATAAATACATGGTTTTCCAGTGAAAACCTAAGCCAAAATGATTTAGTTTTTACATTCTATTATCTGCACTGGTGAACATTACACACACAGGCCCAAAATACACACACACATGCGTTAACAGGACCTATACACATGCATTAAAATAGAGATCTCAAAGTGAGGGGGCTGCCCGTGGACAGGTGCCACCGAGCAGTTGTAAAAGACAGTATAGGTAAAAATGAATGGCAATATTGGTTTATCTTCCACAGTTTAGAATGAGTTTGACCAGGTGAATCCAGCTGAGATCCTTTATTGATCTCTATCACTGAAATCTTTAAAAACATACAGAAAAAAATGAAAGGTTTGAAAAAGTATTCGTGTGTTTTTGTGGATCCTACGTAATATGTTGCAGAAATTCACTGACTCACAGTGTCCTGACGCAGTAACATGACTTGCCAACAAGTGGCACTCTTGTCAAGCTGTAAGCATATAAGCCAGCCTTCGAGTCTCCAATACTAAAGCTGAAACTGAGCCTGACTCATCAACTCGCAAATAAAAACTGTGAACTTTTCGAGGGGAGCTACAAAAAAGAGGATTGGGGGGAGGGCAGATTCACTTCAATACCTCTCCTGTAGCACAAGTCGTGATCCTCCACAATCAAAAAGACTTTGATACATTCTTCCTCTAACGATTTCCTCCGAGTAATAACTCAAGCTTTGGGAAGCACAGCGATGCTATTGTGCAAGGCAGATAAAAGCAGGCTCTAAACTTCCTGTGAGGCTCTGGAGACTGTAGGGGTGTGACACATTAAGGGGATTTATAGAAACAAATCTCGGCTCTTTTTAATCAGCAAAGGGCTTAAACACCAGTGTGGCTTCACAGGGCCCATGCCGAATCCGTGCAACGTTTGATAATCTTTTCCATCGCAGTCAGTCTGACAAGAGGGAGCCGATCGCTGAAGACACACAAGGCCTGCTGTGTTGACACATATCAGAAGGTATCAGCCCTATAATCTATTATAAAACAACACAATCTACTTCGCAGCTTAGAATAGTTCATGGAAGAGTGCTGGCGTGCAGCTGTAGCATGAACAGCATGAAGGTCTACGGGCCAGAGGAGGATAAGAATGCTTGTCTACATTATCTCTGTGTTGCACAACTTCCAGCAGAGTTGAGAACTGAGAAAAGCTTATAACATGGACGCTGCCACGCACTGCTCATGCGGGCGGTGTGGACAAGCCGTAAGGTTTGTATCAAGAAAATGTTACTGAATTAAGTCAATCCTTCAAACAAGTTGATTCCCAATGGAAACAACAGATATGATCTCCACTCTCCTCTGAAGCCTGAACTTCTACAGAACAGTCAACCTCACACTCGCACCGTTCTGAAGGCAAGGTGAGAATTGACACGTTTGGTTGGAATAGAGAATCTGGGAAGCAAACATGGGCGACACATCCCGTGAGGTGTCGGGTACAGGGAGATGAGAGGTCTGAGAGCGTTTTCGTCCACCTTGGCTACGGCGCAAATGCATTAGCTGAAGGTGTCCTTGTGCATTATGCATTATTAGCTTTCTCCCCGGCTGCTGCACTTGTACTACAGCGGAGGTGACGGGCAAACACGCTTGGCTCCGGCAAATCCCACATCTTAGCTCAAAGGAAAACACACACACACACACATACTGTAAAGTCAACTTCTACACATGGCCCCAAGCCAAAATTGAATTAAAAATGTTGGATATTTTTGTGAAAAGACGCATGCATGTAGACATTATGCACTCACACCCGTGAACACCAGTGGTCACGTTTTTTTTTTTCATTTCTGAACTTCTTGTGCATTAATTAACTTTTGTAGCTATGGTATTGGTGTATTCGGTTTATTTAATGCCAATGAAGCATATTTGATCATTTAAATTGAATTAAAGGAAAAAGAAGAGACAGAGAGCATTATCGGTTAGCTACTTCTTCCTTCTAAAGTCTCCCAAATCGCAGAGATTGTAACTGACACACTCTCCTCTTTCTCTGTCTTTCTCCTTCATCCAGTGCTCTACATCTTCAGTTCTGTGGGGATTTCACCCTATAAGTCTTTCAATGGTCTTTCTGAAAAACTAAAAAGCATGTTCCTGGAGTTTATTCTCCTTATCCTGAATACAAATAAGCTCCACTACACAAGTTACTATTAGAAATGAAAACCTTTGTGATTTTAACAAAGTTAAATGACAATTACTTTGTGAGCACAGCACACGTAAATAAAGCCATTCATTACTATTAATAAACCCTTTGTAAATGGTGCCTTATTTGAAAGTAGCATGATAATTGGTAACAAATGTCTTTTCCATTGCAAATTGTGACAATGCACAGCGACACAGCGACTTTCATCTTCACTGTCCCTCCTCCTTGATCTGTTTCTTCACATCTTTTCGGTTTCTCTGCCTGCGTGATGTTCTGCTTGCCTCAGCTGTCTCCTGCCTTTCTCTGTCACTCTCCCTCTCATTGACGGATCTCTCTATTTTCATCATTTGTCCAATATTTCCCTCCCGCTCCCTCCGAGTCTCCCTCCGAGTCTCCCTCTCTAGATGTCCATCTCTAGATGTCCATGATAGGTGGCGGGTCAAAGCTCTTCATTAGAGGATGGAGACAATGTTCAAACCTCAGGGAAGCTCTCTCTCTCCTTTTTTAATTACATTCCTCTGTCAAGTAAAAAGAGGAAATGAGAGTGAGAGGGAGGAGAGGAAGAGAGGAACCTCTTAACAATTATTTTAGACTTAATTACATAAAGTAAAAAAAAATTAAAAAAGAAACTGTAGCCTACCTCCTTGCCTGAAGCTGTGTGTGTGAGTAAGAGTGTGTGTTAGAAAGAGAGCCTCACTTTATAGGAATACACCTGAAAGATTTCCCCACTGCCATTCAAGTGACAACTATCCAAACACACCACAGTCATACTCTCTCTGGCACTGCGAGCATTCGTCTCCTTGACAACTCTATTCTGGCAAAGATATTATGACGCTGGAATAATAAACAACGAGTGATATGAGTTGAAATTGAGGATTTTCATTACATCTATTCACAGATGAAATATCTGACTGTGAATGTATTTCTGACTTTGTTTGCTATTTCATTAATGCGTGAAGTGAAAAAAAGCCTCCTATAACTAACTCGACAATGTATAACCAATTCAAAATCACACTGGGTATAAAATGTCATTCAATGATAACTACTTCAATGGATTATTATGTGAGGCTAATGTAAAGTGACAGGAAGATGTTCTTTAGTAGGGATATACACTGATCAACCATAACATTATGACCACTGAAAGCTGAAGTGAATAACATTGTTTATCTTGTTACAATGGCACCTGGCAGTGGGTGGGATATAATAGGCAGCAAGTGAACATTTTGTCCTTGAAGTTGATGTGTTGGAAGCAGAAAAAATTAGACGACTGGGTCAGAGCATCTCCAAAACTGCAGCTCTTGTGGGATGTTCCCGGTCTGCAGTGGTCAGGACCTACCAAAAGTGGTCCAAGGAAGGAAAACCGGTAACTGGCGACAGGGTCATGGGCGGCCAAGGCTCATTGATGCACGTAGGGAGCGAAGGCTGGCCTGTATTGTCCGATCCAATAGAAATTGCTGAAAAAGTTAATGCTGGTTCCGATAGAAAGGTGTCAAAACACACAGTGCATCGCAGTTTGTTGCGTATGGGGCTGCGTAGCCGCAGACCGGTCAGGGTGCCCTTGCTGACCCGTGTCCACCGCCAAAAGCGTCTACAATGGGCACGTCGTGAGCATCAGAACTGGACCACGGAGCAATGGAAGAAGGTGGCCCAGTCTGACGAATCACGTTGTCTTTTACATCATGTGGATGGCAACGAGTTCGAGGTGTCGACTCGGCCTCCAAATTCTCCAGATCTCAATCCAATCGAGCATCTGTGGGATCTGCTGGACAAACCGATGGAGGCCCCACCTCGCAACTTACAGGACTTAAAGGATCTGCTACTGACGGCTTGGTGCCAGATACCACAGCAGACCTTCAGAGGTCTATTGGAGTCCGTGCCTCGATGGGTCAGGGCTGTTTTGGCGGCAAAAGGGGGACCTACTCAATATTAGGTAGGTGGTCATAATGTTATGGCTGATCGGTGTCCAGTATATTGTAATATGCTGTCTCTTAACTGGGGGCCTGGCACATAGGCAGCACTGAAGTGGCGGTATAGGTAGAGCAGGTTGTCCATCAATCAAAAGCTCGGTGGTTCGATACCTGGCTCCTACAGTCACAGAGATGATATTATAGTATGTTATAGTAAACATCTTTCCTTGCACAGAGTTGGCAGCTAGAGGAAGCAGTAAGCAGGTGTATTTTTTTTTCACGTTTTTGCTAAACAGTGAATTTGCAGTGGCTGGCATATTTTTTTTTCCTTTGTTCCATGATTCTACAGTATGAGGCTGCCAGTCAGCAAGTAATTTTACAATAACCTCAACTATATCTTAGCTGCTTACGGTTCTCATTGCTACCACAAGGTCAATTCTGTGCAATAGAGTGCTCTCATGATGAAATGACTACAGGTTCTCAGCAACTCAAGTGCATTTGTGGTCACCTTATGCGTTTTAACAAGGTCGAAAGTACACAGCGTGCACCTAGCTTCAGATTCAATCACAGTTGAACCTGCATGAGTGAAATGGACCTGAAATGGGCTTAACCAAAAACATGAGGGTGGATAATGATCTTAATTGCTGCAGAAAGGTTTGATAATGTCTGCGTGGGAACAAAAACCCATTAGCTCAATCATTTCACAACAGTGTTGTAGGGCACTTCCATGGTGGAGATAATCGATTTGAACAAATATGGAGTATTTAATTGGCTGACTGACAATGTTTTGGGAACAGTGTGATGTGAATCTATGCTTCTTTGTGCTTTAGGCAGTTGAAATACAAGTGGAATTGTGGATTTTGTAGTGGAGTTTGGCAAGTGATATGCTCACACTGCATTTCCCTTCCCAGATCTGCTGCTACTCTTTTATGAACTACAGCTCAATAAAAAGGTCTAAATAAACAGGATTTGTTTTGTGATGTGTTTAAAAGTAGTTCACAATTTACACGTTATAATTAATTTCTTTATACGCTGCTGTATGATACTTTACTGCCAGTTCATCACGTACAATACAGTGGTAGTGACTGAAGATGACATTTGGACATCATCATTGGACCAACACAATGTCAATCTTGTATTCTGCTGGTTGTTGATTAGCAACAAGCTAAGGGAGGTTATCCTCCCTTGGAGCATCATTCGATGTGTTTTGGCCAATCGCATAAGCATGAAAAAAATGAAATGCATTGAATTGATAGGAGAGGTCCCACCCTAAGGGAGGACGGGGAGCTACTGTCCTCCTTTACATCCATCAAATGCCCACAACCACTATCGCTGTTGAAGCATTTTAATGAGATGTTATTAAATAATGGATTTTTTTCCAAGGAAGAGAGAAAAATTATTTTATAAATGATACTGAGATTTGGTAATGGTTTATTCTCTCTCTATAGACCAGCCTCCACTGGTCCATAGGCATTTAGAGTTGCATGCAACAAACACTCACATTTGCACAAAGGTACAAGCACACATAAAGTTGTCCTATCTCTTTTTTAAATGGTAATGTACTTTTTTCTGTGCAGACAGACTTGATGATGAATAGTTTTTGGTCCAGTTTGTACTGCAGATAGACAAGAGGGTACAGAGTCCGGCCTTGTTAAAGCTTCATGGATGGCTAAACAGACAGCCATTATAACAATTTTTACCGCGGTATAAAGCCAAATGTTTTTCTTATAGTTTCATCTATCTGGCAAACAACTGCTATCATTTGTAGTCATGTATCTGCTTTGTCAACATAGGTCGCAGAAGGTGAGTGTGTTTCTGAGTGGATAGGAATGGAAAACGCACAGGAGGAGAGAGACGACAGCAACAGGGAGGGGGACGGGAGGATGACCTCTCTGCTCCCTGAAATGGAATCTCGCATTGTTTGATCAGAGCATCAGAGCAGGCTTTACCAAGAGGCTTTTCAACGCCATCTGTTTTTATTGACCCTTCATCCTTGAGTTTGATAATATCGCCCCATCTCTTCTCTTTTCTCTATGTCTCCTCCTCTCTGACAGATGGAATAATGAGGTGGTGGCAGCAGTGTGCTGCTTCATGCAGCAGGAGAGACATTACAGCAGACGGGCGAGACCCCCACTGTGAGAAAAGGGTGGAAACTCTTTTTGTAACACTAATTTCATTCCCCCACAAGTGTCCCAGTGGGAGAGAGAATATCTGTCTTACTTCAGCTCCTCTATTAGTAATCTGTTTGTGTCTCAGGCTCACAATGACATCAAAGCTATAGGTAGGGTCTAATTTAAGTTCAGGGTTTAGTTTAGTTTAGTTTAATGAACAATGCAGTTAAGGGTTTCTAAACAAAAAGAACAGAACACCAGAGGGCATCGTCCAAGACGTCTGTGAACAATAAATGGACTTCAATTGAAAGAATCAGCACACTGCTGCTGCACCCACTAATGCTATGTTCACAGTACAAGCGACAAAGCTAAAAAAAATGGTCAAGTATGGCCATACATCGTCGCCGGGTCGCTGTTTAAGATTTGCTCAAGCGCTCGTTGACGTAGTTATGTCGTTATTAAATAGCACTTGGAACTAGCTGACGGCAAGAATACAATTTTCTTTAATTTTTTTAGACAGAACGGCACAGGAATTGTGGGGAGAGAGAAGGGGACCGGAAATGGTGAAACAAAAAAATATGATTGGTTGACGCTTTGCTGCATCATTGGGGTGCTGAAAAAGTTGAGACCAGCTCAACTTCTATTTGTAATTTGGGGTTTTTCATTGAGCTACTTTACAAGACTTATCTTCTTGGACTTATCATTTTGTATAGTTATTATTAATCATAGCATGTCCTGTTATATCTAAATTTGACTTACTATAATCCTACCTCTGGGTTTTCTACTATTGTTTATTATTGTTAAGTTCTTCGTTAATGTTATTTGGTAATTGCATTTTACCCACTCTCTGCCTTCTGGGTAGGCGAGGATCTCTCTTTTCAAACTGTTGTTGATGTGTCGCTGATATTAGGCTGTACAAATACAGAGTCCATGGCCGTTACATAATGTGGTGCTCTCCTGCCTGTTGGCATGTAAAGACAGAAGGAGCCGATCCGTGAAACCCAATGTCCTGGGAGGTACAAAAAATGGGAACATGTCATGTTCTGACATTAGACTACATACACATATGCAATCACACAGTCAAAAAACCCGTCTTAACATCCACTAGCCTGTGAGCCTCAAATATACCATAATAGACTGTGTACAATGTTTATCTGGGTTTTCAATACTCTGTAACAAAAAAAACAACAACTGCTGCTCTGACTGACTTCCTGTGTTAAAGCGAAGATAGATGGTCCTGTGTGCAGTGCAGCACATCCAGGCGTGGGCTGACGCAGTGCAAATGCCTCCAGCGCTCCGCTTCAGTAAACAGTTGTTAGTGGATTACTGGGAATCAATGGCAACGGGTGGGCCCAGGCTTGTGTACAGGAGGGAAACCTGCGGCGACCCATCCACCTGTATGCACTGGCAATTATAGTAATAACTAGCAGGCCATTTGTTCATATTTAACCAGGATGTCAGTGGTGGACAGTTAAATTGATGTTTTCCACAGAACATTTGCAGCAAAGGCTAGAATTTTGAGTATTGAGATCATGACTGTTTTCTAAATGCGACTGAAGATGATTCTTCATTTTCTTATGTTGTATCTATTTGCAGTGTATTGAGCTCTCAGGGCCACCATATTTTTTCCTTTTGTATGAAGAATTTAACGGTTACAGGAAATATATATTTGTATCGTAAAAAGCATACATACAGGTTTAAAATCTGCAACGTATTTGCGAACAAAGTCTCTGTTGTGAATATTCTTTATATTTTGCAGACCTATATCATGGATCAACATTGAGGTTTTACAATACAATAGACAACTGCTATTATCCATATATGTAAATAATCTTTGTGATAATTCATCAAATGCTGCGTTCCATTTTTATGCAGATGATACAGTTATCTATTGCTCATCCCCTTCAAGTGTATAAACCCTTGAATCCCTGCAATGTCAATGACAATGTCTATATACTGTATGTACAGTGAGTAGGATTTATATTTACAGTGACAGATATGTAGCCTATTACAGTGCTCGAAGTGGGCTGGTACGCAATACTGACGGACGGAAGGATGGACACGCGTGGCGCTATATACCCCCGACTACGTTGTCGCAGGTGTTTAAAAATCTTAAACGGTTTAAGGCAACGGGTTTCCATGCAATTTTCTAGTAAAGTCAACTAATTCAGCATAAGAGTGTACATTCTGCAAAATATCAAGCTAATTCAACCAAATACATCTGTGTAATTAAGTATATACAATATGTACTTAATTAGCTAAATAGCTAAGAGAAAAAAAAACAGCTTTGATGTTGCCGAGGAAGTAAAATTGAGCAATGCTTTTATTTTCATTTAATTGTGGCCAAATCAAGGCAATTAATTTTTTTGAATTATGATATAATATGTAATAATTTGATAAATATGAAATTGTATACACAAAGTAATGAAAATGAAGGAATGGAAATAAGAATGTTTATTTGTGTAGCTGAATGAATCAAAGTGAATGCATAGCTGTATTTGCATACAATAGCATCCCATGACCTCAGTGCAGTAAACTGTGGCCTTAATATATCATTTTTCTCCTCTATACCCTTCTCTTTTCTGTCTTAATTTTTCTCTTAGGCATTATTCCTTTTTCTTTCAATCCTCCTCATTCTGTTTTCTCCTTCAATACCTCCTCCTCCTCTCCCCGCCCTTTTATTTCTCTGTTATATTTCTGTCTCTCACCATCCCCCCCTCCTCCCGCTGCTCTTTCTCAGTGTGATTTGGACCGAAGATTAATAGACACCCCATGTTTTAATAAAGTCAACTGTGACCTCCCGCAGCCCCCTCCTGCCAGACCTCGAGGCTTTTTGGAGGAGCGATGGTGGGAAGATGAGAGAAGGTGAGATGAGGTTTGATAAGAGGTGGGTGGGTGGGGGGGATGATGCCGTCATCCTAGAGAAATCTGACAGATGCATAATCCTCGCCACAACATCTATGAGAGAGTGGGCAGACGAGGAGGAAGGGGAGAGAGTGTTCGGAAAGTGAGGATGGAGAGCAAACTCTGGCGTACAATATGTGGCCATGTCAGCGGATCTGTGTCAGGGTCAGCTCTCATTACAAGCTCTGACTTTGTGTTTGTGTGTGTGAGTGTGTGTGTGTGTGTCAGCGTATTAAAGGGATAACTCACAGACAGCCACAACAATGAAATAAGACAGGAAA
Organism: Adelosebastes latens; assembly: GCA_916700685.1. Lineage (NCBI taxonomy): Eukaryota > Metazoa > Chordata > Actinopteri > Perciformes > Sebastidae > Adelosebastes > Adelosebastes latens. The sequence continues at coordinate 12,149 of CAKAKR010059812.1, forward strand.
TCACGGTGGTGGGAACTATGAGGAGGGAGTATAATGCATTATATATACAGTCCTTTGTGAGTGTACACACAGCTTACATGAAGTCACAATATCAAATCTCAAAAGCCTCCATTATTTACTGTAATTAGCAAACAAATTATTTCCAATAAGGTGACTATCACACTCTCTCTTCTCATTTCCTCCCTTTCTGACTTTACTTCTCCCACCACTTCCTCATAAAACTACAAAGACCAATAAAAATAGATTTCTTGGATCAAAAAAAGTCCAAACCAAGGGCCAGAAAAGGGTCTGGATCTTTTGCCAACACTTCATCAAAAACACTCTTGTAGTAACTATTGGAGTCTTAAAGAAAAGGTACTTGACTCTGGCAGAATCTGATGTGAAAAAG
>CAKAKR010059814.1:0-27784 GCA_916700685.1 Adelosebastes latens
ATGTATATATATATATATAATATAATATATATACATATATATATGTATATATATACATATTATATATAATATACAAGATGAATGAAATGAAAACAATCCACACGAGTATTCCTACAGAAGCATAAATTATGTATTGAAAGGTTTTAGAGTACTTTCCAGTCCTTTTGTAATATTACAAGTAGGTTACACAACAGAGGCTTATGTGAGTCTTTATCCGTGAGCCCCATTGGCTAACCACGCCCGTCCGTCACGATATCAGCCAATCACAGGCTGGACTGCTTATTTTGGGGTTGGTTGCCCAACATTCTTCCGCGCCTGCGCAGTTGAATGTTGTGATTGTAGCTGCAGCAACATGTCTGCCTCCATGGTGAGAGCGACCGTCCGAGCGGTCAGTAAAAGAAAGATACTACCGACTAGAGCCGCTCTGACACTGGTGAGTCATTAACACACACTAAACACACCTTTCTGTCTCTTCTATATGTGTTAATACTCAAACGATAGCGTTAACACCCAGCAGCTGTTATGTTGCCTGAACGTTACGTGACCCAAAGCTAAGCTAAGCTAAGCTAATCTGTTTGGTAATGTGCCATCGACTGGTCTGTTCCATAATAGCAACAGTTAGCTGGCTGCACATTAACAATTAACACAATACAGAGACAACAGTGTTAAGTTAGCCTAACCCTCTATTGCAATTTTGAAAAACAATAACGTTATGTAAGTTAAATTTTACAAGGTAAGAACTGCAATGTGCTGGATCGAATACTTAAAGGTCCCATATTGTAAAAAAAGTGAGATTTACATGTCTTTTATATTATAAAGCAGGCTTAAGTCCTATATAAATACTGTGAACGTATCGAAACGCTCAATCCACATGGAAATACACACAGCCCGTATTCAGAAACTCTGCATTTGAAACCAGGCAAGGCAGCTTTATTTGTAGAGCACATTTCAGCAACAGGGCAATTCAAAGTGCTTTACATAAACATTCAAGAACATTGTGACAAAGTGCAAAAGAACATTAAGACATAATTAAAACAGTTATAAAAACATTAAAACATTAAAGATTAGAAAATAAAAACAAGCAAAATAAAAGCTAGGATAGAAGTTAAAATAGAATAAAACACAAAAAAGTAAAAGTTCTAGTGCAGTATAAGATCATTATCTGGTTTAATTAAAGGCAGCAGCAAACAGGAAAGTTTTAAGTTTGTTTTAAAAGAACTCAGTTGTAGCGGTCCTGCAGGTTTCTGGGAGCTTGTTCCAAATATTTGGTGCATAAAAACTGAACGCTGCTTCTGCATGTTTAGTTGTGACTCTGGGGACACTAAGCAGACCTGATCCAGATGACCTGAGAGGTCTGGATGGTTCAGAACATAGCAGAAGATCAGAAATGTATTTTGGCCCTAAACCATTTAGTGCTTTGTAAACCAGCAGGAGTATTTAAACAATATTTAAACCCTTGACATAATTTGAAACGTAAACCTTCTAAATGTGTCCCAGTTTATTCCTGGTTGCAGTGTATGTGAATGTCATCAGCTGACAGGAAGTACACATGGATCCAAGCTGTTGCCTAGCAATGCAATTACATCAAATTGCGCTAAAACGGAGCGTTTCAGACAAAGGATAAATACAGGCATATTCAGCCAGACAGTGTGAGGAAATTAAAGGGTTTTTTGAACATTACAGCATGTAAACATGTTCTAGTAGAAACACAAAATACAAGTATGAACCTGAAAATTAGCATGATATGGGACCTTTAATTACTTGTAATTAGGTGAGGGCTCACAAGAGACCGGTTTAAAATCATGGTTAAAATCGACGCAGCAGAGGCCGAAATATCAGGACTTTTAGTCCATAATAAGCTCTAAAAACACAGGACTCCCAATTTCCCATAATGCAACCAATAACGTTAGCATCAATTCGTTTGTTCCTTAAAAAACATACATTAAAAACTCCATGCTCAGACATGTGTTTTCACAAACAGTTTCACTCCTTTTGGCTGGTAAACAGACCTGCCTGTTTAAAATGGTGGATCACCTCTTTAACCTCTTCAACCCTCGGGTGACATTATTTTAAATTAAATAGATTCTCAATGTAGCAAGCTGTCGGGGCAGAGTGAGAGACATGGTTTGTTATTATGGGATAAACGTGGTGAATATCAGCCAGATGAGTTCTGCTAATTGTGCTGTTGCAAGATAATGTGTGTGCGTGGTGGTCCGAGCTGATAAAGGTAGTGTGCTGAAGTAGGCCTAAACGTTAACACTGAGGCAACTGTTCTACTAACTCTACTTACATTCTTTACTTGTCAGGGACTAAGGATAATGGTAAACCCAAAATGCTGCCAAATGATGCATTAAACATGAAATAAATGAATGATAAGATGCAGAATTTGTGGGTTTAGCCATCCTACCCTTTATAAATTAGGATTAAAATAAGTAAGAATTTATAATCTAACGTAAAATACTTCTATTGCTATTAACTGTACTTCAATCTACAAGTCGTCTGTTTCTCTATTCTCATGCTTTTGCTCAGTGTGCTCCAAACAGTCACAGTTTTGCAAAAATAAACTGCTTCCATCCAAATCCGATGTATTGTGTAATCCCTTTAACTTCTGTTGTCTTTTCTTTAGACTCCAGCAGCTGTGAACAAGATCAGGTTTTTATTGGAGAACAAGCCAGGATATGTGAGTAACTGATGCGGCCAACATTCACTGAAACATCATATCCATAATATCATCAAACAGACAGTGCTTCTCTTGTAATGGCAGCAGGGTGCTGTGTTGTTTTGAGTCTTACATTTTTACAACAAATTGGGTTGTTCTCATCAAAACTATTTATCCTCCTCTGCTGCAAGTAAATACCAGCCTGCCTTCAGTCAGTGCAATATAAAAATCACAAAAATTAGTATTTAAGGGTATACCAAAAGAAAAAAAGACTTGATCTTTCATTTCAAAAGCTGATAAAACAAAATAAACTACAGTGTGCAAATGTCTGGTAATCATGTAACCAGAGTTCTTCCTTATCTTGTGTTGGTTGGGATGCTTCCTCCTCCTGCTGCTGCTTTGTAATTACATCTTCACTCTGCTCCTCCATGTCTGCCCAAATCACTTTACTTTGCCAGGCAGCTGGATTAGAAAAGAAATATACAGTATATACAGTATATTGCAAAACTGATGAAGCTATAAAGTAGTGATTGGTAAATGACACTGATGGTCCGTCTGGCTCTTCATAGATCGGTTTGAAGGTCGGAGTGAGAACGCGTGGCTGTAATGGAATGACTTACACACTGGACTACACCAAGGAGAGAGGCAAATCTGATGAGGAAGTGATGCAGGATGGTAAGCTATTTGTGCTTTCCTTGTAGTTATTAAAGATTTTGAATGTTTGTGTTATGAAGATGGGCAGAGTAAAGATCAAATAATTTTTTTAAAGAATGATTCTCAGCAGGCATTGCCGTCTGCCACAGCAATTTTTTTGACACCCTCACTCAGGGGTGCTAAAGATGGAAATGTTCAAATTCTACACATAGTGGTTTTAATAGAAATAGATTTTAAGGGCTGTTTCACTGTTTGCAACGTATAATCAAACCCACAATATTGTGTCTGAGTATTGACGCCAAGGTCAGAACTTGAATGGCGTCTCTTCCGTGACTCTCTTGCAGGTGTGAGGGTGTTCATAGAGAAGAAGGCTCAGCTGACCCTTCTGGGAACTGAGATGGACTTTGTGGAGTCAAAGCTGGCCAGTGAATTTATCTTCAACAACCCCAACATAAAGGGCACTTGTGGCTGCGGAGAAAGCTTCAACATCTGAGCATCATGGAGCCTCCGTCCTCTCCCGAACCCTCCCTGCTCCAAACCCCGTCCCGTCCATGAAGACTGAGAGACTGAATGTTGATAAAGAAATCTGAGGTGTGGACGTGCCTGCGTTCCCGCCACTGCTTTTGCTGCATAGCACTCGCATACAGGCACTTGTGAAGCCCAAGTATGCATATTCAAACTTACAGGAAGGTTTTAATACGATACGTGTAGTCCAAACTATCTCAACATGTTGATTTTAGGTTCAGAAACCTCTGATGTTGGCAACCGCTTTTTTATACTCGACTCTGCATCCAAAAAAAAACCTTAGAATGACCTCAAATTTTTTTTTTAATTTAGTGACTGGCTGCCATTTTACACATGTTATTTTCAGAAATTCAGTATAAAAATCACCTTGATTTGTGTGCAGGATGAAATGGAGAAATAATGGGAAAGTTTGAATCTATCCGCCAACATCTACAGGCCAACATTAGCTCTTGATAAACACTGTAGGACGGTGTACTATCACCCAGTGTCGTGTACCCAGCAGTATGCAAAAGTGGAAGGAAGAGTTTGAGTGTCTTGAAACTGCTTTATTGTAAAGTGTATATTTATCTCTGTCTGTGTAAATATAAAGAATGTATATCTCTCTTGAATCACAACGCACAAAAAACAAATAACGCACAAAACATGTATCCCTTCAAACACAGTAAGAGTACATGAGGTTTATGTTCTTTTTTGCTTGATAAAAGCCAGCACTTTGTGTTTGTTCTGTGTAATACGTGTATACATAATAAAATAATAAAAAAGATAAATCCAGTATTATGAAATTGTGTTTCCTTTTTACAGCAGTTTGACTGTAGGGTTTGTGCCAGGATGATCATTAACATCCTAGCCGATATGACAAACTTAGACCGGTTGTCATGGTGACGGCTCGGTTGCCATTAGAATCTTCATCTCAGTTGTCATGGTGATAGCTCAACTGTTGCATCTTCATGTTCAGCTTTTAAACTGTCACTTCTTTTCTGTGGACTTTTTAGTGTTCAGACAGAAGCAGAAGGAGGTACGGCTATTTTAAAAGATTTATTTTAATCATCCCTATTATAGGGTTTTATTAACATTACTGAAGTAACAAGTGGGCGCTTTGTTTTTTTTTAAGGTCCTTTGGGGTCATGGACAATCAAAACAAGGATGGTGGATCCTGATAGCAGAGAGTCGTATGGGCTGAAGGTAGTAAATACAGTATTTATTGTTTGATTTTACTTTTTCAGAACATTTCTACTCTAAAATAGAGTTGTTTTTGAATGCTGTGTCAAGGATGATACCACCAAGGGAGAAAGGAGGGATGCACAGATCCTCCATAGATTCAAACCGCGGCTTCAAAACTAACATAAAAAGGGTCTGTAAAGTAAAGTTCAGTTAGGCAAATTTCAGGTTTACCAGAAGATTCCTATCAACACAGGTAGCTACAATATATTTCCACTCAATGGTTCTCTTCCACATCACCTGTTGTCTGATAAGTTGGCCTAATATACACTCTACAGGTTTAAAATCACTGGAATCATTATACAAACAAATACTTAAAACTTTAGACAAGAAGCCATTCAGTTTTCATCAAAAAATCACTTACACGGATTCTATCATGTATATATGAAAGTCACTGAGGGATGATGTGTGTGATTTTGTGATTTTCATCTCTGTCAGATTTCTGTGAAACCCCTCCTCTGCTGCCTGTTTCTCAGATTTCAGAGTTATTAAAGACTTTGGCTGAAAGGAAATCACCATCTTTTGACCCCCGTAACATCAGCACCTCCCTCTGCACCGTAAAGAACACGGGGATAGGCTCTTCCAACACCAACGGGACCTTTAGATCCAAAGCCGTCCTCCCTGAGAACATCAGCCGGTTGTCCAAGTTTCGGTTTAAAAGGCGGGATCAACTGAGAGAAAGTTTAGCTGCCTCAGTCCCTGTTCCTGAAGAGGCCTCATCTCAGGAGGAACAACCCAGTTTACCATCCTCAGATCCGGTCATCCCTCCACTCCTGGTAGAAGAGTCTCAGACGCTGCCCTCTGACTCAGTCTGCTCTACTGGAGAACGGCTTACAGAGAGAGAGATGCATCAACACATCCTGGGTGTGCAGGTTTGGACCAAACATCAGTCCAGTGAACCACAGAGGACGCTGCCTCAACAGTTTCACCAAACAGGTCGATAAACTATTAAGTCATTACATTCACAAATACATTTAGATCCATTATTGCTCTCCTTCCACACAACTAGGAGGAAGCAAACTCATTAAACTCATGAAACTAACTAACTAAATAGGCTGGAGAGGCACATAACTTATTTTACAGTTACTACTTTACTGCTGTAGTTAGTTTATGATGTCTTTTAATGAAAATTAGATAAATATGGTAATAAAGTAATTATTTTAAGATCAAAATATTGTACAACTATTCTGAAGGCATACTTTAAAGAGGTCATATGGCCTTTTAGGGTTTACAAGTTGTAACTAATGGCTTTATTAATGTCAATAATGAATGATTTATGCTTCATAAATCAGTAGTTAGTCATTGATAAAGATAAGTTTTGCATTGCCAAGTTGTGAAAATTCCCTTTGGCAGGCATACATCCTCACATAAGATGTAATATCAAGGGTAATCAATAAATAACCACTTACTGTCCACCTTCTTAATGAACGATATATTAACATTAATAACTAGTACTATTTGTTACAACTTTATATATGTTTTTTATCAAAGTTTTTTTTCTTGAGGTCATAATAAGCAAGTATAAATGCACCATAATAACTTTAATAAGATTGTGATAGACCATTTCTTTGTGATCATATTAGGGCTGACTCAAATGCTTTGAAGCTTCGACCGTTGCCATGGTAATCAACCGCCAAATCAGTATTCGAATGCTTCATTTTTATTCATTTTTTAATATATAAGTATGTAATACTAAAATATAAGTCCCAAAATAGCCCATGAAATAAGGAATAATTCATTATTTATATTCAACATGAAGTATTATTAGTTATTCTCAGACGGATATTGCTGTTTATCTGATATTGCACAGGAACATATTGCTAGTACAATTGTGTTTTTCACTATGGAGCACAGAAAAAGACTAAATGGTTTTGGTAGATATAGACAGATCAATATTGGATCCTTCACTAATTGTTGTAATGCTTGATCCTGATCCAGGGCCAACCAGTGAATGGTTCTTTGAGGACTTGACGGACCTCCAGATGAAGCTGTTTCTAGGAGCCTCAAAGAAATCTGGAGTCCGAAGGAACTCTCAGACAGCTGGAAAAACTACTCGCCCTGACTAATCACAACCCACATCTGTAACACTCACTCAAGACAAAGACACTGAAAAGATAAAATCAAACTGAAACCAGCAGAGAGATATAACCTGTTTGTTTTTTTCCAGATCTCAAGCAGATAAAAAGAAAATCTTAAATGTTAGATGGGTTTGAAGACAACATGTCAAACAACAGCATAAACAACAGATGTCACCATTGTTCTTGAACGTTTTATCTCCTCTTGTGTCACGCTGTGCACTTGGCACAGTTTGCCACTTGTTACTTTGCAGCAGAGGCCATGAAGGACGTAATGAGAGCTTTAAAAACTGTGTTTGTTGTTGGGAGATCAAACTGTACTGTCACCACGACCCCCAGCTGCCTCCATCGTTCATTCATTTTCATTTTGGTTTGCAGGTAAGAAGCAGTCACTGTGCTTTCCCTGTTTTTATAATGAATCAATTGTTATTGCGTAGCATTATTTTTTAGCAGACTGGCATGCATATTGAAACTCAGCATGTGACAGCTGTTATCTGAAAACCAGATCAAGCTCTGATAGCATCCCTGACCTGGTTACATGTGGAAAATATTTTTAAATTTCTGTCCAACAACACAGACTCCAATTAATTCATCAGACGGAACTTTATTCAGAGAGAATTGAGAGGAAATTGTGATTTTTGTGACATCGAAGTCTGATTAAAATATAGATTACACTCAGACTCTTCCACAGTTGGCTCAGCTGTATTTAAAGGAACAGTGTGTAACATTTCAGGGATCTATTAGCAGAAATGGAATATTCATAACTAAGTTTTCATTAGTGTATAATCACCTGAAACTAAGATTCGTTGTGTTTTTGTTAGCTTAGAATGAGCCCTTCATATCTACATAGGGAGCGGGTCCTCTTCACGGAGTCCGCCATGCAAGCCCCCAGGAAGTACGCCGGGCTTTGAAGCAAATTTTTCGTAGTGGCGTGAGCTGCAGAGTGCAAAACCGTTGTACCGCCAGCCGCCGTCCGACTTCCGTTGTTCCTAAATTAGTGTTATTATGGTAAGGATGGCCTCTGAGCGAGGCGAACGGCGTTACCACGGTTTTGCACTCGGTGGCTCACGTACCTCAGTCTTGGAAAGGGAGGAGCGAGCGGAGGGGTACTCAGTTGGTTGCAATCTGCAGCCACACCACTAGACGACGCCACACTGCTCCTTTAAATTCAGTTGTAGTTTGAGCTTAAGCAAACACTGAATGCAACTTCTGGATGTTCACATGATGAAGAAATAAAAGAACTTTATTTGAATCCAGCTGCATCCAGTCAGTCAATCCAGTCCTTTTAGAGGGCACCCGGTCCTGGATAATTACAGGCGATGATGGAGATTGAGTTTAAAAGCTCCCACTACCTCAGTCTCTCTCTTTTACTTTCACATAAACGCTCACAAAGCAAAATGACGGTTTCCTCCAGACTCCCCCTCCCCTCCCCAGCTGGTCTATAACAGCTTTCATCTCAGACCTGCAGAGAACACAACAGCATCCCATCACTGACCAACTCACAGGACTAAACCTCTCTTTATAGAGCAGAGAGAGGAACACTGCAGGAGCAAACAGGAACAACACAGGTAAGAGAAGCTTATTATTTTATTCTATTTATTATTATTATTTAGTAGGTATAAATATTTCAATTGGCTTTGTCTGATGTCATGAAATAATTTAGATAATTTAAAGAAAAAAATATAGATTAATGGTATGAATATATTTAAATGTTTTTTTTTTCTAAAAATTCTTGATACTGCAATGTTGTTATTTTTTTGTGTTACATTTAAATGGTGTTGTTAGAGAAATAGACACTGCAAAGTCAAATACGCTCTACATGTACCATAGAAATATTGCTGGCTCTGATTTGTGAAGATGATGGAACCAGCAGCCAATCACGGTCCAGACTGTGGGTCCGTGTGCAACGAGTCCGCCACTCTGGAGGGTCCGGGGCCGCCGGTGCTGGTCGACGCCTGGCTGGTCCCAACCTTCTTCGGCCTCATCATGCTGGTCGGCCTGGTCGGGAACTCGCTGGTCATCCACGTGGTCACCAAGCACCAGCAGATGAAGACCGTCACCAACATTTACATAGGTAACATTTCACTTTTTTTTGGTATCCTTTTGTTTGACCATCCAGTGAAAGAAAGGAAGTAGGATGCCCCAAACAGAAGTTAACAAGTACAAACAGGAAACTCCAGGAAATTGTGACTTTCCAAAGAAAAAGATAAAACATAAAGGAAGGAACTCTTTCTGCAGGACCTGTTGAGTGCATTTCTTCCTCATAAAACTCCTGCAAAGTCAATTTTTAAGTATTTTGAATCCAAAATTGTTTACGTCCATGTTTACCTGCTAGCAGTCTTCTTCTTTCCTGTCTTTGCTGGCACATTGTTGCATATCTTTGGCCTCAGCACCTACCACTGTTATTGGTATTGATACAGTTATTTATGGTCTTTTTGCCCCTTTGAATGCTTCTCACCTGGACATGTCTTGAATGACATTTCTCTGTTTTAGGAATCACTGATCTTGTTCTCTTCCAGTAAACTTGGCCACGACCGATATCTTGTTCCTGGTCTGCTGCGTGCCGTTCACCGCCACACTGTACCCGCTGCCCAGCTGGATCTTTGGAGAGTTCATGTGCCGACTGGTGAGCTACCTTCAGCAGGTGAGATACGCACACATGAACACACAAACAAAGATGCCTGGAATTACCGGAGACCATGTAATATCATGGCATGGTGACCAAAACACCATGCTACAGTCTCGCAATAATAATAATAATAATATTAAAAAGTCCCATGAGACAGCAGAATAACTCTAGATTTACAGCTACCTAAATAAGGCAAAACTTTTGCACAAAACATAAAACCAACTTGAAAGTATAAAATGTCTGTCAGCAGTAAAAAGTATAAAGTGTCACTCAGAAACCAACTTGTGTTCCTGGTGTTTCAGGTGACCGCTCAGGCAACATGCATCACTCTGTCTGCTATGAGTGTGGACCGCTGCTACGTCACCGTCTATCCTCTGCAGTCACTGCGACATCGCACCCCACGCATGGCTCTGGTCGTCTCTGTGTCCATCTGGATAGGTATTACACTAACACACCATGCACACATTCACAACCTTCTGTTTACCTTTCAATAACCCACCTTTAATGATAATTATTTACTGTATTAAAGGGTAACTTTGGTATTTTTCAACCTGGATCCTATTTTCTCATGTTTTTGTGTCTAACTGACTAATAGTGACAACACTTTCTAAAATTGGTCCAGTATTGAGGGAGAACGCTGTAGACAGCAGTTACAAAACGAACTGCAAGGGCAAGTGAGCAGATGTTCACTAAAAGTGTTTGTTTTTGCCACTGACAGGTCAGATTGTTATTATAAGTGTCTGGCAACATTATGGAAAGGATCCTACTAAGAAATATGATGTTTTTCTTACCTTGGCTTTCGCTTGAACTGGTCTCCAGGTTAGTGCAAGTCCCACTTGGGGAGAAGTCCCATATGGTCTAGCGGTTAGGATTCCTGGTTTTCACCCAGGCGGCCCGGGTTCGACTCCCGGTATGGGAACTAACTCCTTTAACCAGTAGGTTGGTGGTTCAATTTCTGGTCCCAAATGTATGATGCTGAAGTGTCCCACTCCTTTCAAGGAAAGGTTAAATGCAGTGGTCAAATTTCATGTATGTACCGGTGTGTATATAACAAATCTAAAAAAGTTAGTTTTTTTCAAGTTCAAGTTTTGTTGTGAAATCCGAAAATCCGTACTCAGATTCAAAGACCTAATCCACACTGTGGAGATCATCTAAATATTCAGCCACATTGAAAATCTTTTAGCTAATACTAAGCTACGCTTCCTGTACTCCAACACAACAAACCTTGCCCCCTACCCACTCACGTTTCCACCATGGGCACCGTCAATGTATTGTTACGTTCACTAAAAATGATTGTTTTTTTCAACATTATGGAAAGGACACTACAGAGAAATATAATGTTTTTCGTACCTTTCCCTTGATGCAGTGTCTTTCTTAGTGCAAGTCCCACTTAAGAAGAAGTCCCATATGGTCTAGCGGTTAGGATTCCTGGTTTTCACCCAGGCGGCCCAGGTTCAACTCCCGGTATGGGAACTACCTCCTTTAACTACAAGGTTGGTGTATTGCTCCAGGTGCAAGTTCCAGCAGCCCACTCCTCCTAAGGAAGGGTGAAATGCAGAGGTCAAATTTATACCGGTTAGTATATAATGAATATATAACGAATCTAATAAAGTTCAAGTTTCATCGTGAAATCTGAATATCTGTATACTCTGGCTTAAATAAATACGGGCGGCCATCGAATTCAAAAGAAATCCTCTAAATATTCAGCCATGACACTGAAAATCTTCTAGATAACGCTAAGCTACGCTTTCTGTACTCCAACACAACAAACTCTGCCCAGCTGACACTCGCAGTGTTTCCGCCATGGATGTATTCCACTATTCCACCGCTGTCTTCCAGCCACACGTCACCTCGCCAGATTTCAGAGATTTCAGAACGAGACTTTTCCTTGAGCGAGACTCCTTCCATAATGTCAGACATTTATAATAACAATCAGAGCCTGTCATGGCAAAAACAAACACTTTTAGTGGACGTAAATGATGGCACCAGCTTGCCCCAATAGCACCATATTGCAGCCTGTGAGCAGCTGCCGTCTACAGCGCTCTCCCTCAATACTGGACCGATTTCAGAAATTGTTGTCGCTATTAGTCAGTTAGACACAAAAACATGGGAAAATCCAAGTTTAAAAATACCCAAGTTACCCTTTAAACTGAAGTCATAAAACAAACCATCCCAGTAAGTTGCAGAAAGAACAGCTAGAGAGCAGTTGGGGGTTCTCCAGTTACTGTCCACATAAGTGAAACGTATGATGAACATCATGCTCTGAGTCACACAGTCCTGTCCTCTGTCCTCTGTCCTCTCAAGGCTCCCTGCTCCTGTCGATCCCCGTCGCCGTGTACCAGCGTCTGGAGGCCGGAGACTGGTTTGGCCCTCAGACGTACTGCAGCGAGGTCTTCCCCTCGGCCCGCCTCCAGAGAGCCTTCATCATCTACAGCTTCCTGGCCGTCTACCTGCTGCCCCTGCTCACCATCACCGCCTGCTACGCCTTCATGCTCAAGCGCATGGGGCAATCCAGCGTGAACCCCATCGACAGCAGCTACCAAGTAAGAGAAAGATATCTTATAATTCACTTAAATCCACAGAGAACAGACCGTGGTTCTGATCACTAAAGCCTCCCTAACTGCAGCTCCAGGCTCACGCAGAGCGAGCAGCGGCGGTGAGGGCGCGAGTCTCCCGGATGGTGGTGGTGATGGTCGCCCTCTTCCTCATCTGCTGGGGCCCCATCCAGGTCTGCATCCTCCTGCAAGCTTTTGGCCTCCGCAGTTACGTTCTATACAAGGTGACGTACTCTCCATGATGTTTGATGCCGTAGGTAGAGTAGGGGTGTAACCAAATACATTATATACTGTATAATAAAATAAAATCAGGCAATGACAGAACTGCGGAGACAGAAATTGATGCCTTTCATCTGAGTCCGTCTCCATTCTGCACCCACAGCTGAAGATTTGGGGTCACTGCATGTCTTACTCCAACTCCTCCGTCAACCCGCTGGTTTACGCCTTCATGGGCAACAACTTCAGGAAGGCCTTCAAGCACGCCTTCCCCGCCGTATTTCTGCAGCGCATGAGGGGGAGGGTCAGGGTGGGAAACATGGACGCAAAGGACGGGGGAGAGATGGATCGCCAGGCGCCCAAAGGAGAAGCAGAGATGCACTTTCTTTCATCTGGGTCCTGAAAGGTCACGCTGGTCGTTCGGACACTGTGCGCTCATTGTTTATTTATGGTTTGTTCTGGAGATGAGAGCGGTCTGCTCACCACGGTATACCTGGCGTACACAGAAATAGACACACACACATAGACCAGCCTGGCACAACGTGGGCTTAAAATAGAAAGTACTACCAACACCAGTTAGTGACAGGTTTACACACACACAGAGGAGAGGAGCAACGGCTGCCATGTGATCTCTTAAAAAGGACAAACCGATCAGGAGCATCTCATGACTTTCAGAAGCTGCTGAAACACAATTATCTTTGTCACATTTTTCTAACTTATCTGGACTGATGCAATCAGTTTACTGGATGTCAACATGTCCGAGCTCCTGGTTTTATCTTCGGCACTATTCAATATGCTTTATTGGCATGAAGGTCACAAGGACAATGTTGCAAAGAAATAATAAGTAGGTGAAGAAAAGTTGTGTAGGATACTAGCTCTTGTAACAGAATTTGTGGCTACAGCATCCTCTGTGAACAGCCAGTTTAGAGCAACAAAAGCCTTTTACTGTTTCTTGCAATGTTTTTCCTAATTCTAGTCTCCTGTTCTGCTGGTCTGTCCTCCTGTGCATGTTGGGAAAAACATGCAAAACAGTGGGATCCAGTCTATTTTCCTCTAAAGCCCTAAAACATGCTTTTATGTCTGTGAGTCTATATGCACTTATGCAGGTAATCCTTGTGTAGATGTCAGCCCGGCTACTTGTACATGATGTTAATGTGTGTAACAGGAGGCAGTGTTGCATTTACACACTAGAATATACATGGAAAGACATTTTTCAAAAAATAAATTGCTATTAAAGGGATAGTTCGGGTGTTTTGAAGTGGGGTTGTATGAGGTACTTATCCAAAGTAGGTGTATTACTTACAGTAGATGACGGTTGGTGCGCCCCCAGCATGGAGAATCAGACAGGAGCACCGACACCGGAGCAAAGCAATACAGTGCTGTGGACGAGACGTCCGAAAATTTCTCTCTTTGAAATGACCTGTGATTGTTCAAAGTCTCCCGTCATGGGCTAGATTTTTTTAAGCCTGAAAACAGAGCCGTGTGGAAGTGCAGAAGTCTAGTTTTCTCTCGGAACACTTGAATTACAATATGCTGAAAGGTTATTATGGAATTTTTTACCCAATGATGCCAAAAACTTTTTGCCTACTGCCACTTAAATTTGCTGACCAGCACTGATTTGAAATGTCCAAATTCCTGCAGGGCCCATTGATTAATTAATGATATTGTGAAAGAAGAGCCAAAGTACTATTACTACTACAACTACTAATACTACTACTGTATTTCACCTAAATTACTTAAAGGAAGTTTTACACAATGGGCAACAACAACAACATGAACATAATATTTTAAACCAGTTTTTTTGGTTTGCACTGAAGTTATTTGTCTGTTCTCTCGTGCACGTCAGGCGCGTGCTCACACTTTTTGTGGCGTGACAGTGGTTTACCAAACAGACATGTGACAGCAGCCAATGGGAGGGCTGCCTGACCAGTTGGGGTCCTTGTGCTGCCTTCAGGTGACGCCGAAAATATTAGTATTTTCACAGAGTGAACATGAGGGAATAAAACACGATGCAAAATGTGACAACCAGATACAAACCTGGATTATGAACTGGGCAAGGCGAGCAGCTTTAGTCGGGTGCCTGTATAAACATTGAAAACAGGTTTTTCTTGCTGTAGATTGGCGGCCTCTTGTGTAATCTAAAGGTTTCTGTTTTATTGTTGTGTATCTGTTAATGTGTTTTTAATAACAAAATAAAAAATTAAGTTAAATTAGGGTTTCAGTTCTTGTTTGTTTTCATATCTCAAAAGTATGTAAAAAAAATTAAGGCTGTCAAAGTTAACGCGATAGTAACGCGTTAATGCAAATTCATTTTAACGCCACTATTTTCTTTAACGCATTAGCACAACTTGCGATTTTTAGTTTGTAGCGGGCTCAGTTTTAAAGCTAGAGTAAAACTACAAAACCTAAGGAATCCATTGGTACCAACCATGTCATACTAGCTTGTCGCAAAAGAGGTTAAATAAACTTGCGCTAAATTTTGGCGAGGAAAAACTGGCACTGCCACGTTCTCTGACCTCAAGATGAGGCTGTAGCGGACTCAGTCTTGACGCTAGTGAAGATTCTGGTATCCTACGAAACTAGAAAAACATAAGGAATCCAATGGTACCGACAATGTCATACTAGCTAAATGATAGGGGCTAAATATAACACTCCACAGTTTGGCTAAATTTTGTAGAGCGAAAACTGGCATGGCCATTTTACAAGGGGTCCCTTGACCTCTGACCTCAAGATATGTGAATGAAAATGGGTTCTATGGGTACCCACGAGTCTCCCCTTTACAGACATGCCCACTTTATGATAATCACATGCAGTTTGGGGCAAGTCATAGTCAAGTCAGCACACTGACACACTGACAGCTGTTGTTGCCTGTTGGGCTGCAGTTTGCCATGTTATGATTTGAGCATATTTTTTTATGCTAAATGCAGTACCTGTGAGGGTTTCTGGACAATATTTGTCATTGTTTTGTGTTGTTAATTGATTTCCAATAATAAATATATACATACATTTGCATAGAGCAAGCATATTTGCGCACTCACATGTTGATAAGAGTATTAAATACTTAACAAATCTTCCCTTTAAGGTACATTTTGAACAGATAAAAAATGTGCGATTAATTTGCGATTAATCGCGATTAAATATTTTAATTGATTGACAGCCCTAATTATTATAAATGAAGATTTTTAACATCTATTTATTAACATCTACCTCTGTAAGTTTGTACCTTTGTAAATGTGTGAATTTAATTTAGCAATTTTTTTTTCTCATATTTTATGAAAAATGTGTGATCAATTTGCAATTAATCGCGATTAATCACAAACAATCATGCGATTAATCGCGATTAAATATTTTAATTGATTTTATCAGCCCTAAAAATATATATATATCCCTCTGTCACAATATCTGCTAATAATACGATTAACACTAAAAAGTCAAAAGATGTGTTTTCTTTTTTCTTTCAATTTTCTTCTTTGAGGTATTTATTTATTTTGTCTTATCTTTTATTTTCTTTGTTTTCTTTGTTAGATATGTGAAATACATGAAATGTCGTGTCTCTTTCTTTGAAATTCTGACTAAACATTTCATTGTATAATTTAATTATTATTGTTAGTCTGTCTGTATGTGTATATATGTATATTTGTCTATATGTAAAATTCAATAAAAACATTGTTTAAAAAACCCCCCAAAAAAACAAAAGAAGTCAAGAGATGTTTGCTTATGTATTTATATCTATGTAGAGCCTATTTACACTACTACTTGTTTTGTAAGTAGGTGAGTTCAAGTTTACGAGGAGTACCTGAACGCAGCATTGTACACGCTGCTATATAATTGGTGTCCAGCCGACGAGCTGAGCTGCAGGAGGAGAGAGAGAAGAGATTGAGGTGGAAATCATTCACATCTCTGAATCAAACGTTGGAAACATCCACAAGAAAACCCTTTTCTATCATCATGGAGCAGAAACAAACCATCAACTTTGGAGCAGGACCTGCAAAACTCCCTCAAACTGTGAGTTTAGACCCATTTACTCTGCTTGTGTAACGACGTTGTGAGAGAAAAAAAGCTGCGAAAGGAGACGAGCTAACTTGTTACTTAAAAGCATCATTGCAACATTTGCATATTGACATAATGACGGTGGGTCTGTCGGACGTGTTTCCTCCTCGTTATGAGACAGACTTTGCAAGCAGTTATGTGAGATATTGATTTTTTTAGTTGCGTTTGTCAGCAGCTCCTGCAGGCTGAAAACTGAGAGTTGAGTTGCATCATCCTCATTCATTCATGTGGAAACCTGCTCCCTTTGTGCCTCACCAGCAGCAGCAGATACAGCCTCTAGATGGCAGAAAGATATCAGATCACACTTATTAAAAAATATGTGCACAGTTTATGGTAAAAGATAAAAGCAATGTCATCTTAAAGGTGGCCTTTTTTATTAGTTCAAAGAGTGAAGACAAAAAGTGTTAGACTCTGCTGAACTCAGCTACATTCACATCTGTGCAGAGTATTTTGTGTGTTTGGTCTTTTGCATAAAACACATTATTTGAGGACATAATTGTATATTTGTATTGGTGAGTCTGAGGTGTTGTAGATCCCAATAAACATATTGAAACAAAAAAATTGGAAAACTGTAGCAACATTAACATATCTGTCATGTAGCATGATGGGCAACACCTCTTATCTACAGTAGCCTACAGAATAATCTGTAGATATTTAACTTGTTTGACTAATTATATTTGTAAAAACACATTTTTTTGTGACATCTATCAATCTCTAAACAAATCACATTCAAATCTGGATAATCTTTATTTGGATTAAGAGGAACAATGCAATTTGTATTGTATTCTGTGGTAAAATGGCCCTGTTACAATATAATATATAATGATACTTACTGTATCATTATACATTATAATGGTTACTGTCAGACTTACTGTGTCATTATATGTTATAATGGTTACTGTTAGGCTTACTGTATCATTATATGTTATAATGGTTACTGTCAAAGACCAAACATAAACATCTCCTCTAGTTTTCCTCTGAGTTTTGGACTTGAATGATTTACTTCTTGTTGATGCTGCTTGCACTTTATCTCCTAATAATAATATAATAACTTTATTTATAGAACACTTTTCATACAAGAGATGTAGCTCAAAAGTGCTTTAAAAAAAAAAAAGCTACACATTCAAACAAGTGCAGATAAGCAATAAAATTAGACAATAAGAAGACTATATTAGTGAAATTAAAAACATTATTATTATCATTATTATTATTATTATTATTAATAATAATAATAATAATAATAACACTAAATGAGGGAATTATTACAAAATAAAATACATAATAATAAATAGATACATTACAGATACAATACATTACAGATACAATACATTTTTAGCAGTCCTTTGACACACCATCATCGTCATTTCTGACCTGACCCAGTTTCAAGTCTTTGAAGAAATATGAAATATGTGGTGTTTTATATTGCAGGTGCTGCTTCAAGCACAGAACGAGCTCCTCAACTTCAGCGGCCTCGGTATCAGCGTTCTCGGTGAGTAGAACTACAGATGCATTTCAGTTATTACGGGACAAAACTACTGTATTACTCATGATCAATACATATACATATTATGGAGGATCTAAACTCATTAAAGGGCATGTTGTCCATATGAACATTGAACCAGGTTTTTCTTGCTGTAATCATTTCTCCTGTTCATACTGGACATTAAGAGATCCCTTCATATCATATTGCACTTCCAATGGAAGCGACAAAATTCACAGACCTTGCTGTGTGCAAAACTGTTATTCCAAATTTTATCTGAAGCTATTATCAGTCCGAATTAAAGAAAGAATATATCTCCCAAAGTTTAAGTGTTTTTAGTATAAAATTCCCTCTTCCTGTTTTAACTGCAGTGGAGGAACGTTGTACTAAAAAGTCTTTGAAAGATATCTTATTTACTTATATATCACTTGACATATTTCTCACACACCAAGAGCCTGTGTCCAGATTCATGATAACTTCACTAGTCTACTCAGATCAACAGTATTATCTGCCCTCATAGCTCAGCGCTGCTTCATCCTTCACTGGAATCTGTTCTACAGATGTGTGCCAGTGTTTAATGTAATAATAGTCTAATGATATAATAAAATGCCGATGACGGTGAGATGAAATTAAAGTGCTTTTGATTCTGTTCAAAACAGAGATGAGTCACCGATCAGCAGACTTCAACAAAATCCTCAACAAGACAGAGAGTCTCATGCGAGAGTTGTTGTAAGTGCTGCTTTTGTTGTTTCACATGGCATCTAGCCATCTACTGTGATGTCCTCCTACTTCACTCCTCTTTCCTTCCTCCATACTGTTCTGCAGCACCATCGCAACACTTCCAAACTAGCATGTTCATTTATATTTTCTTACAATATACACATAATGCATTTGGAAACAGATGGTACCATCATACCCAGGAATTCTATGGTGACTTCTTCTTCCATGAACTTACATAAAAAAAATCATTTACATATGATTAATGGGACAAGTAGGATGATGGGAACAATTATATTGCCACATTAATAACTAGCTGTACATGTCTCTCTCATGTTCCTTTATGTCATTTACTTCTTTGACAAGTGTTTCTCATGGCTGAATGCCAGACCGGTTTAGGGTTGGGCCGTGCTGACGCAGTGTTTGTCAATCAAGTAGGTGTGTTTCACCACGTAGATATTAACATTCAACCTCGCCCTACTCTTTACGATCTGTCAAAATAGCATGTACCTTTTAAGTGCCAAATGTTAATAAACCAAATAACTTAAACATATTTAGATATGTTTATACCACTAATAATTACATTAATATTTTTTAGGAATTTCAGTATTTAAATTAGTGCAATTTTAGCATGAAAGAAATCATTTTAAGTGGCAATCTCGTAGATTTTCATTTAAATAAATGTCTGTTAAGTGTGATGAAAGTATTGCATTCAGGGCTGTCAAGCGATTAAAATATTTAATCATGATTAATCGCAAATTAATCACACATTTTTGTATCTGTTCAAAATGTACCTTTGAAAGGGAGATTTTTCAAGCATTTAATACTCTTATCAACATGGGAGTGGGCAAATATGCTTGTTTTATGCAAATGTATGTATATATTTATTATTGGAAATCAATGAGCAACACAAAACAATGACAGATATTGTCCAGAAACCCTCACAGGTACTGCATTTAGCATAAAAAACATGCTAAAGTCATAACATGGCAAACTGCAGCCCAACAGGCAACAACAGCTGTCAGTGTGTCAGTGTGCTGACTTGACTATGACTTGCCCCAAACTGCATGTGATTATCATAAAGTGGGCATGTCTGTAAAGGGGAGACTCGTGGGTAACCATAGAAACCATTTTCAGTCACATATCTTGAGGTCAGAGGTCAAGGGACCCCTTTGAAAATGGTCATGACAGTTTTTCCTCGACAGAAGTAATAAGTTTGGAGCGTTATTTAACCTCCTTCTCGACAAGCCAGTAGGACATGGTTGGTACCAATGAATTCCTTACTTTTTCTAGTTTCATATATTTTCACTCCAGCATTAAAACATTTCATCCACACCAGTGTATTACATTAAAATAAACTGTGTCTGTAGATATTTTGCAAACTGTGTCTCAGTGTAAGAAGGTGAGATGAGTGTGAGGTCTGTCTGTTTGCTCTGTATACTATAGTGTTTGTTTAACACAGCGACATTTTGTCTTCACAGAAACATTCCAGACAATTACAAGGTGATGTTCCTGCAGGGCGGCGGGTCGGGACAGTTCAGCGGCGTTCCTCTCAACCTGATTGGCCTTAAAGAGGACAAGTGCGCCGACTACCTGGTGACCGGGACGTGGTCGGCAAGAGCAGCAAAAGAAGCGGAGAAATACGGCAAAGTCAACATTGTCCACCCGAAGCTGGACAGTTACACGAGTAAGTCTGTGTGCATGTTGTGTTGATTTAGAGGAAGACTAATAATGGTCTTTTTTTGGCTATTCAACCAACATGGTGTTTTAATAGCAAGCATTTATTAGTGATATGGTTTAGTCCCAGAATGAGAGAGAGGTTTTATAACTCAAATCATTTCAACTTTACTTTTTTTCTTTTTAAAGTTCAATTTAATTACCACATCAAAAAGTAGTTTCAGATCTTATGAGTTGGTCATTCTCGCTGCATTAAGACAGTACAAAACCTGTCTGTGTGCCCAGGCTGTTACACAATAAACAATAGAGCCGACTACTAATGAAAGACTCTCAGCGAGCAGCATTTTCCACATGGTTGGGTCCGACTGGGGCTTTCAGTGGAGCTTTTGTTCATCATAATGTTTGGATGCAGTTTCACAGTGTTTCTTTTAACACACATGAATTATAAGATAGGTAATACAAAATCAAAACATGTTGCACCTTCTGTCCTCATACAGGCTGGTTTTTATTAAAGAACTTTCTTCAGTCTGCCATCGCCAGAAAGACAACCTGCATGTTTTTTTTGAAAATCTTACCCTGTACACAGAAAGTAAGTTGGCACATCTAGTTATTGCCATGTTTGCCAAAAGTTCATTTTGGCTGGTGGAAACAAAATACTCTAAAAAAAAAAAAAAAAGAACCAGAGAGATAGCAGGTTCTTGGTCCTCCCTTTAGTAGGGCTGCACAATTAATACAAATTTTATCGAAATCGCAATATGGCCTACTGGCAGTATAAGTTAAAAGTGAAATGTGTGTCAAAAATACCATTTTTAAATTAGATATTGTGGTGCTGCAGAGATGTCCTGGACTACACGTCATATTCTAAAGACTTAAGAAAACATCTTTGTTTAGTACAGATCCAACAGATTTTTACAAGTCAATGGTTTGGTTTAGAGAACTAGCTTTAAAAATAACCAAATAAACTAGTTTAAATATGTGAGTCTTGTTTAATTATGTTCTGATGTTGCTCCCTCCAGAAATCCCCGACCCCAGCAGCTGGACCCTGAACCCCTCCGCCTCCTACGTGTACTACTGCTGCAACGAGACGGTCCACGGCGTGGAGTACAACTTCACACCTGAAACTAACGGGGTGATCCTGGTCAGCGACATGTCCTCCAACTTCCTGTCCCGACCTGTGGATGTGTCGAAGGTGAGGACAAGAATGATGCTGAATAAAATATTCAACTCTTTCGCTTCTGGATCCCTCCCAAATCAATAAAGGCAAACCTTTAAGATCCCAAAGTGGAAATTTGCACCCCGGTCATATTTTAACATTTGTCCTCTTGCATTGTGTAGTTTGGGCTGATTTTCGCCGGCGCTCAGAAGAACGTGGGCTGTGCCGGAGTAACTGTGGTCATCGTGCGAGAGGACTTGATAGGCCACGCTCTGAAAGAGTGTCCCATTGTCCTGGACTACAAGGTGCAGGCTGAGAATAACTCCCTCTACAACACACCGCCGTGTTTCAGGTACAGACGCTCCTCTGTTTTTATCGTCAGAAGCTCACGTTTCCTACAGATTTGAGGATTATCAATATATTACTGTCAGCAAGGTCAAATGCATTTGCAAAATGTGCGTGTTTCACAAAAACCATGCTGGACTTTTTACTGATTTCTGTGTCTCCTGGAATTACTGGTTGCTTTTTTCACCAGACAATTTCCAAGGTACAGTTCAGCATTTTGGGAAATGCACTTATTTAATTTTTTGCTAAGAGTTAGATGAGAAGATTGATGCCACTCTCATCTGTCTTTTAAATATGAAGCTACAGCTGGTTAGCCTAGCTTAGCATAAAGACTGGAAACAAGGGGAAACGGCTAGCCTAGCTCAGTCCAAAGGTACAAAAAAAAATCATCAGCACCTCCAAAGAACACCAATTAACACGTCATATATTGTTTGTTTAATCCGTACAAAAACTGAAGTGTAAATCGACACCTTGTGGGTTTCCGGGGGGGTTTATGTGTTGGACTATTTCTTGGCTGGGACCAGTTACTTCCTGGAGTCTCCACTGGTTGCCTGGCAACGTCACCGTGACGCCAAGATTCCAGTGGACCCTGTAAAAACTGATGTTTTTATATGTCGTTGTTTGGATGGAGGAAACAAACGAGATATAATGTTTTAAATAGTGAGAATTAACCTTTGGACAGAGCCGGGCTAGCTGGCAAGCAAATGAGTGTATTTCCCAAAAATATTGAAGTATTCCTTTTTAAGGATATTTAGAAATGTTTCACAATCATCAAGTAAAAAATGATTCATAACTTAATTTTGTCGGTTCAGTATCTACATCATGGGTCTGGTTCTGGAGTGGATTAAGAACAACGGCGGCAGCGCTGCCATGGAGATGCTCAACAAGCAGAAGTCCTCCATGATTTATGACATCATCAGCACCTCTAATGGTTTCTATGAGTAAGTATCACTAAACTTCAGCGACAGTATGTTGAAATAGGAAATTCATTGAAGGTCATAACTTTCTGGGAATGTCCAGGTCCACAGTAAACAATGACCATAAAAAATAAGGGAGAATTTAAACTTAACGCTACTTACCGCTGTGTCCACCTGTCCAGGTGTCCCGTAGACGTGGCTTGTCGAAGCCGCATGAATCTCCCATTTCGTGTGGGGAAGAAAGAGGGAGACGAAGCCTTGGAAAAGGAGTTTCTGGCCGGTGCATCCAAACGTGGAATGATATCGCTGAAAGGACACAGGTTAGTCAAACACACGCCTCCCGTTGTTGCATTATTACCTACTTTATTGCTATATTTCGTGGGTTACTTACAGTTGGATGCATATTGGATTTGTTTTCTAGAGCTTTGCAGAGCTCAAACGTGACGGTTTGTCTCCCCCTGCAGGTCAGTTGGAGGAATTCGTGCATCTCTGTACAACGCTGTAACCGTGGAGGACACCGAAGCTCTGGCCACCTACATGAAGGAATTCCTGAAAGAGCACCAGTAAAACAGGCCACACTAAGAGTCAGCTGATATCACACAGCAGTATTTCAACACTCCGGTAAAAAAACCCTCAGATATCCATGTTGGATCTGGAAGATGCACCTTTAGACACACGTTTTGTAAAACCCGTTCATTGTCCCTCATAAGTTTTAACCACTATTCTTGCCAGTAATGTCTTAATTACATCTGTGTTTCATAGAATTAATATTTTAATGAATTTGTTGACTAACAGTGCTTTAATGTACATACTGTAGGTAATTCTTGTTACTTGTTCAAAATCTATTTACATTCCAGTAAATCTGACTTGGCAATATTTACATTTCGCAGTGTCATTTATTTCTTTTCTTGAGTGCTGTTTCACTATGAACCATATTTTGTATTTTAAAACCATTATGAACCAATATAAATGAGTGATAACTTCACCCCTCTGAGAACAGAGAAGCTGAGCTGTGTGACGCTGGCCTGGTTTCTATTTTAATGAGGAATTTTTCATCAAGAATAGTCACATTACAGATATTGTTAGAAAATGGATTCACTACAATATAAATTTACCCTCATCAATCTGATTGGCTGTGGTGGTTACATGGGTTAATAATATATCCTTTAAAGTGTGCAACCTCTGATTCTGAAAAGTGAAGCCAATGCTGAAGTGCCTCAAACTTGCATTCTTTCTAATAACCAGCAGGTTGCAACTCCTCTGGTTGCAAAAAGAAGTCTGATTGTATAGAAGTCTATGAGAAAATGAGCCTACTTCTCACTTGTTTTATTACCTCAGTAAACATTGTAAACATGAGTTTATGGTCTCAATCGCTAGTTTCAAGTCTTCTTCAATACAGCATGATGTTCATTTAGTAAATTATGGTCCCATTTAGAGTCAAATAGACCATAAAGCAGGGGATGCTTTAGGGCGGGTCTACCTTGTGATTGACAGGTCACTACCACGGCGTTGTCCGGGCTGGAAGTTGTCTCAAAACTGGCAGTTTTTGGCTTCAAAGCTGTAGTCCAGATGTTCAAATTCATGTTGTCTCCTTTTTTGGGTTGCTAAAAAACTTAAACTGAAATGAATTTACTTTCTTTTTTTAATCAGGCAATATCATTTCAGTGTAGTTTTTCTTAAAGGACATAGTTTTTATTTTGTTTCAGTTTAATAACAATATTTTTCACTGCTTATTTTTGTTTCAGTTTAATATAATAACCCTGGTGTTTTACTCTTAAATAATAATATGCAGCACAACTACTATACAAGCACAGTTAATCTTCAGCAGCAGTCACCTCCTACTACTTCACTGACAGCAAAAACAGCTCAGTATGTAGGAGTGAACAGGTCTTCATAACATCAGCAGGGTGGCAGGATGGCTTCATGGTGAGAGAGGCCGTCCTCCATCTGGATGTCCAGAGGCCAGTTCCCCGCTGCCTTCATCCCGCTGAGGCTGTTTTTCAGCAGCCGCATCAGCTCCAGCAGCACTGAGTGTAGCTGTCCCTGACCTTTGACCTCCCTGGAGGAGAAGCAAAATGAGAATTTCATTACAGGGATCAATGACGTAATTTACCCTTACAGGCTACTAAAAATACAAAATTGTTATGTAGATTTGCTTCACAATTACTTTTTGTGATGGGACTGTGTTGAGTGTGTTCACTTCATTTTTGTGACTCTTTTCTACTGTGCATTTGTGTCATGACCAACCCCAAACCTGCAAACAGCTTCTCTCTAGTTCAGTTTCATCACTCAACATCTTGTTATCTGTGAAAAACTTAAATTTTGGGCCTCTGGCTTGTAAATCACCGTTTTAAAGGTCCCATACATGCTCATTTTCAGGTTCATACTTGTATTTTATGTTTCTTCTAGAACATGTTTACATGCTGGAATGTTAAAAAAAAAGTTATTTTTCTCACACAGTCTGCCTAAATATACCTGTATTCACCCTCCATCTCAAACGCTCCGTTTTAGTGCACTTCAACGGAATTGCAATGGATTTGCGTTGCTAGGCAACAGTTTGGGTCCATGTTTACTTCCCGTCAGCTGATGTTATTTACATACACTGCAACAGGAAATAAACTGGGACACATTTAGAATGTTTACGTTTAAAACCTTGTAAAGGTCTAAATATTGTACATTTGTGACATCACAAATGGACAGAAATCCTAATGGCTTGTTTCAAACGCACAATTTCTGAATACGAGCTGTGTGTATTTCTCCGTATATTGAGTGTTTTGATAGTTTAACAGTATTTATATAGCACTTAAACCTGCTTTATAATATAAAAGACATAAAAATCTCACTTTTTACAATATGGGGCCTTTAAAGCCCAAAATGTATTCGTAAATGGTGCGGTGCGCGAATAACAGACAAGATGAGTAACAGTCGGAAACGAAGCAGAATGTAAAATTATGGTATTCTGGAAATTATAAGGTTTAGTATAATTATATTGAATAATTTAAGTGATATATGTGCAAAAATACTAATCATAGGTCAAAACAGCTAAAGCTAAATCTGGCTGAATTATAAAAGGCAGAAGCGGTAAAATGAAGAGCCGTTTGGGAGCCAAAAGAGCCGGCTCTTCTTGGTGAGCTGAGCCAAATGATCTGGCTCACTAAAAACAGCCGGAATTCCCATCACTAATTTCGACCAAACCAGAGTTGCAGCTTGTTGGAACAGTGTAAACACTAACCAAGACGAGTTTGGTGAGTTTTATTGTGTTTCTGTCCAGTTTGAATAAAGTGTGTTTTATGATGAGTTAACAAAGTAATTAAGCCTGTCATAGTTCTGTGTAAGAGAAAAACTTGAGTTCAGAAGTTGTACAGTTGTATATTTCTGTTTAGGTGTAAGAATATTTCCTTCTCTGACATTTTTTGTGAGTTTATTTTGTTGATTTAACAAACGTTAACGCGAACTCGAACTTCACGCGCAGTGCATTCTGGGACATGTAGGCACAGCTGGCAAGACTCTGCAGAAGAAATCAGCTTTCTCAGTCAATATGGTCAATATAGCCATAGATATAAAACAGTATATAAAACTGTTTTATAATATACTGTATATAGCAGGCATTGAAAGACATCAATTCAATTCAATTCAATTCAAACTTTATTGCAGACTCAAGGTCCAGATAAGAAAAAAGAAAAAATAACAACAATACATTACATATAATACATTACAATACAGGAAGCACTATAAAAAGTCATGATTAAAAGATATTAAAAATATAAATATATACATACATCAATGCCTTACACATAAAGAACTATACCAGTGCCTCCACAGCTGTGATTGGTACCGTGTAGTGCTAAATCTGTTAGACGACCGCAAGATTATGTCATTCTCAGAGTGATTAAGCCGGCATATAAATTTGTACATGACATTTCTTAATACAGTTTGAGAAGTATTGAATTGAATATTCAATTCATAGAGGCTATTTTTTTCAATATGTCAATATGTTTTTCCATATTTTAATTGTTTGTCAGTATGAAATGTTTTTTCCTCTCCTAAAGAGGTCTCACAGAAGACATATTGGGGTGGCAGGGTCCACTATACTGTTTGTATAGGTGTGTATATTTTTTAAATACATGCAAATAGTCGTCTGTAACCGTTTGTAACTGCCCCGGATAAACTGCAGCAGGCATTTTCCTGAAAAATTATAATAATAATAAATAAACATGATCATTTTTATTTATAGAACACTTTCTGTGTGTTTCTCACAAGGCCCCAAATAAGAATATAAAATATAAAATCAAATAAAATGGAGAACCCATAAGTGACAAAAAAAGACCTGGACCATGATAAAATAGGTTAAATAAATCCCAGTATTATAAAATAACAGAAACAAAGACACAATTGAGGTAAAATTAAGTCAAATGATAGAAAGAAAAGCTCAATTAAAATCACCCTCAAATAGAAGTATGTTTTAAGAAGAGGATACTGACTCAACCACTGACTCCTAACCCATAAGATGCCCTAATATTTAGAGTCTCAGCCACATGTGCTGCTAACAAGCTTTAATAAAAATTAACTTAGAAGATGTTTTTGCAGCAAATGACCTCTAGGTGTCAGTGTTCATCAAGAAACTGGTGATCAAATGGGGGTTTGACTCACCTCCATCCAGTAAGGCTTTATTTTTATTGACATAAAATTTTGATTAAATCATGTTGCCAAAGCATATACATTAATATATTGACAAAATATGGTAGATAATATATAATAATATAATAATAATAGTGTCCAATAATAGATGATATGGTAATTAATACACAAGAACGACACACACACACACACACACTGATTGGTGTGGTTTCCTCTAATAAGGTCAACTCACCACCACAGGCAAACAAAGGGTCCTCAACTAAAGAACAAAATCAG
>CAKAKR010059817.1:0-25333 GCA_916700685.1 Adelosebastes latens
TCAATACGAGAAATAATGGTACTATGGATTAGGATAATAAATGGGTCAAAAGAAATGACACCCACCTCTCCCACAGGACCACAGAAGAAGAAATGGAGGAGGGGCTCTGAACTTCTTTACATATTCTGCAGTTTGGAGGTTCTCCCAGTTAACTGTAACCAGATACATTTTGTGTAATTATAACAAACAGAGAACAAGAGATAGTGGTATATATGACACCGTTTCACAAATATTAATTATTTCAAAAGTGTTACTGGACACAAGATGCATCTTACTTCTCTAAAAAAATTGTTTTTAGTCTATGTGCACTGGAGGTTTCAGGAATCAAATTACATTTTTCAGACCATGGTTGGCTTCCAAACTAGTTGTGTTGTCACAAAATCATTTTGTAGGTTACTGACATCATGTCTTAAACTTTCCCACTAGATTAGGGGTGCCAAAACTGAAACTTAATGGTGGGCCAAAAGCAAACACTATTGTATTGTATTGGTATAGATGCAAAATGGTACGATCCCAAGTTCCCTTAATGGAAATGCCTTAGTCTGTGCCTCTCCATTTTTTTCTTACCGCACCCGTGCCAGACATCCTGCGCAAAGTGTCACTCTGACGGACATGCTTAGATTTAACCTCACAAAAAATAAAACAGTGATTTCTCTTGTAATTTTAAAAAAAATCACCATAAACATCTGGCAGGCCAAATCAAATCTTATGGCGGGCCACCATTGGGCAGCCCTGCTCTAAATGAATGTATTCTAGTATTAAATTAAGCACATGCATCATTCTGCACAATATCCAAGAATAGTAACAATAAACAAAACACTTTTTTCCTCTGTTGTGATGTGTCTGGTTTTGTCATGCTGCAAGCCAAATTTTGCATGACAGACAATCTTGGCCGGATTAACCTGTTAGGGGGCCCTGGAGCAAAAATTGCTTGTTGGGGCCCCTACTGACCAGACTCCAAATCCCCATAAAGTCCAGTGCAACAAGTACTCCTATGCTGGAATAACACTTAATTTGAGTTAATTTGTGGTCATTTAAAGGTGCATTGGGTTGGATTTGGCCGCATCTAGTGGTGTGTTTGCAGATTGCCATCAACTAAATACCCCTATGCTCACTCCTCCCTTTCCAAGACTGCAGTAACATGAGCCGCCGAGTGCAAAACTGTGGTAACGCCGTTTGCCTCGCTCAGAGGCCATCCTCACCATAATAACACTACTTTAGGAGCAACAGAAGTCAGACGGTGGCTGGCGGTACCACGGTTTTGCACTCTCACATCACCACAACTTCACAAGCGTGTCGGAGAACTACGGTGGCCTTCAGGTAACATAAAAACGTGAAAGGGTCTCTCTGGAGCCAGTGTTTGGTTTGTTTGGTTTTAGAAACATGGCAGACTCCGTGAAGAGGACCCGCTCCCTATGTAGATATGAAGGGCTCATAACAAAAACATGATTTTTAGTTTCAGGTGATTATACAGTAATAAAAACATAGTTATGAATATTATATTCAATTTTTGATAATAGATCCCCTGAAATGTTACACACTGTTCCTTTAAACACAACTATTTGTGATTGCACATCATGTGAGTATATGAAATAAAATAATAAAGCCCATAAACATTTCAACACAGGGTCCCGGTACTTTGTGGTGCAAATTCCCTAGCAAATTTGAAATTAATCAAATTACCAAAAGCAATTGAGATGCAGTGAACCTTCTGGGGCACCTGGGGGGTCTGGAGAGCCGGGGCAGTTGCCTGCATTGCACAGTTGGTAATCCAGCCTTGGGGACTGAAGTAAACTGAACTATTGAAGCTAAACCACCATTACGCCAAACACCATCTCTCTCCAGAAAGTCTTCCAACCTTTTTTACTGAGGAGCTATTATTTCGGCAAAGAATCGTATGACAGTGCAGGAGAGTTTCTTGCCTCTGTCCCCTCGTCTTTCTTTTTCTGTGTGCTTTCCAATGCTCTCTCTCTCACACACACACACACATATACACATCACACAAACACACCCGGACAGTGAATGTGTGTGTGTGTGTGTGTGTGTGTGTGTGTGTGCAGCAGGGGGAGAGTGTGTCGGCCCTCTGATTCATTTCACACCCCACTGGTCTGAGACCTGTGACTGTGGCTCTGGCCTCTGTCTGGTCCTCACACCCTGAGAGAGTACAGGTGTCGGGGGACACATGCAGGAGAAACACACACAGATATTCATGCATGCACACACACACACACGCATACAAACACACTATGTGACCTCTAAATATTCTTTCTATAAGGTCGAGGGGGCTGCTGAAATATTAAGCAGAAGGAATTGCATCAACGCCGCACCGTGGGCTACTTGAAAGACATTCCAGGAAGATTCCCGGGCTATCATCTTAATATTCCCAACAATACAGACTCTACTGAATTATCGTCATTGCATGTCAATAATTTATTGCATGGGAAATTACATTGTTGTAGTGCATCATCTAATTTCCATTCATCTTCCTTTTGCACGCAAGACAAAACACAATATTGCTTAAACATTGCACAACTGTGCCGCGTTGTAAACTTAAACAGACAGCTACAAGCCAGGTGAGGAAATAAAAATATATTTAAGGTATAAATTCTGTAGGTAGCAGAGAAATATTCACACCTTATTCAATATAAAGGCAAAGTAAGAGAGGAAATGCATCGTTTCCTGCCTCTTCACTTTTCATTCATGAAGTTTACAAACTGCACATGCCCCAGTTTAGTGCCTTTGAGGTCCGTGTTGAGCATGTGTGCCGTTTCCCCCGATGCCCTTCATCACTCTGGGAGCTGGGGAGATGTGACCCAAAGTGTGCACCCCCACGTGACCGCGCGATGCCAGGTGGACCGGGCATGTGATGTCAGCGCCAGGTGCCAGGTGGGCGCCATCTCAATAATGCATCATGCCCAGCACTGGCACTGGCAGGCGCACCGCTTTGAAGTGTTCCAGAAACATCTGTAGCTTGAGTTTTTAATCACCTTGCCTGTACCTCCCTGCTTCCCATCAATCCTTCTCCACTCCCTCACAGCCCACATCCCTCTCTCCCTGCACAGAAATTAATGAGAAGTCTTCTTGGTTTGTGTTTGAGCTCGTGTGCACGCGAACATGTGTTTATGTGCATATTTACACCGTCGGCCCACACAGCCACCGCGTTGTAAAATTCAATCAACTGGATAAACAAAATTCAAAACAAACTCCTTATCTTCTGGATGTTTGTGGAATGTTCAGCCAGGCAAGAATTATCAAAGTGTCCTCCCGTTAGATAACACAAATTCACCATCGGCCAGATAGCAATCGCCTCCAGTGGGATGTGCATACTAATAGTCTCTTCCCAAACAACCGATCAAACTAAACAATGCTCTAATGAAGGGCGAGAAATCATGGAATATTGTGTACAGTGCAAGACCTCTTTGATAGCAATTATTATCGAGTTTATTTTTCAACAAAAAAATCTGTTTGCTAGAGAGAGATGAGATGAAAGATGAGGTGTGCCGGAGAAAAAAAATACAGAGGGAGAGGTTTACCAAAAAGTGGAACATATTTGATGTGTGGCAAGAGTCCAATAACCTTCGGAGGTGAGAGGGAGCCCAGACTGCATAATAGCTCCACCATAAAATGAGCAGCTTCATGGCAGAGTCTGACCGATTCAACAGGGGGCCGTAAACACATTATGTTACAGTAAATGTGTGCATGTTTTTTTGTACACAACACCACGCACAAATTCACAAACTGGTAGTATTACAATATTTCCACCCAGGAACAACACAAACACATAACAGTACATGTGAACTCACAGCCCTTCAGGGTTGTACAAACTGGTTATTGCCAGCTAGCTGCCAGCGTGCTAGAAGCTGTTGGCTGTTACTGGATTGGCCGGCATGGTGCGCTTGATTAATTAGCGTGTCAGATCCGCATACAGAGGAGACTATTAGTGTTCATCTGCACACATTTGGAAAACTGGAGGGGAGAGAAATGAGTGGAAGGGCAACGAAGGTGGATTTTGGGATGACCAGACCTCATGACATATATGAGAGTCATGCAGCACATAAAGTAATTAAAGGAAAGGGGAGTGAAAATTAAAAGAAAGGGACAGAAAAGGTGACAGCAAAGGAGAGAAAGTGAAAGAATCTGTTGCTCAGGTGCTGATTCTCATGACACAGATAGCTTACCCTCTCACTGCAGACACAAAGGATTGGGGAGGTCAAGAAGGGTGCACCCAAGGGAAAACAATAGGACGGGTTTCTCTCATAGATCACTGTCAGAGGTACATGACAGACAGCGAGGCTCTCATTTCCATCCCTCACATGCAGGTTTATGTGCATGTAAGTGTGAGAGAATGAAAGTTATTGTCTACAAAGCTATATTCTAAAAAATGCATCATAAATAGAAACTGTAAGCCAATCCATATACCCAACAACGATGGGGTTAACACCAGAAGGATGACTCCATGTGCAGAGCAGCAACGTGTCTTGTAGTCACATGCATGTACGTGGGGATGAAATCTCATCATTATCCAGACACTGGAGGACACTTGTGCACGTCTCCGAGTCTGTGAGCACTTTGGAGTGTGGGACACTTGAGCCCCGGCCACTTCTGTATGCAAATGAGTTGGGATTGGATCACACACAAATGCACACACACACACACACCAACACACACACACACACACACACACACACACACACATGCATATGTTCCACCACCCAGAATGTTCATGTACCATGATCATCAGCGGTCGGCTGGTGTTCATTTCAAATGTCACTACGGTGTGCTGGTCGTACACTGACATGCCCATGAGTGAGGCTGTGAAGGGAATACTCACCAGAGGGAATACGCCTCTCCCCTCACACACACACACACACACACACACACACACACAGATACACACACAGATACATAAATATATGCACACAGCTGCAGCTGCACTGCCCCCTTCCGGTTAGAAAAATGCACATTCTTTCAATCCATCTTCGCTCGCGAAACCCCCAACCTCCCCCACAGGGACATCCATAATGCTCTGATAATAGGATGTGGAAACACTGATTTTTTTGTGTCAATATACAATTTCATCCACTTTTTTTTTTGGAGGCAAGATCTCGGCAGAGCAACACAGACTGTCTTGGGTTTTCTCAAATCTCACACTGTCTCGCATATCTCACCCCTCTCTCATGGAATCACAACCACAGTCATCTGACCCAGTTTACCTCTGTTTATTCTCTCTGGGGCTGCAGCCCTGAACAGCCCCGCTAACAGGGAAACGTACTCTAAAGGTGGATTTCTGTGTCCTATTGAGACAGAAAATTGCATCCCAAGGAGCCACCTCTACAAGCCTTGAAAACAACTTTTTATTTTTTTTTACAATTAAGCTCTTAAAACAGAAAGAGGTGGACAGAGGAGCTGCAACTAATGTGGTTAGCTTTGAAAGAATACAGAAAGAGCATATTTGTTAGTTTCCATCCTCATCTACCTGAACATTTACACAAACAAACACACAGACGCACACATTTCCTCTTTAATTATAGCGTTCTGCCGTTGCAAAGAACATAATTGCAGTATAAGAAGCAAACTGTTGTAATCATGCAAAGGGTTTGACTGTGGCGTTGGATAATTAGGTTGGCTGCGTGCGCCTCACTAATCACAGGGACGTTTAACGACAGCATGGGGTGAAGGACTAAAGCAACTACATTTAGCTGTAATAAATTCACCGATCACTGATTCAGAATGAACAACAATCCCTGTTGTCTCTCTGGCTCATTATCAGTTTGAGTTTAGAGAAACACAACTCCAACATATAGTACAAGAACATAACAGTACCCTCCACTGTGATCACTCCATGGTGTAAGCTTCCTTATAATAAATTAGCAGCATATTTTGCTGTGCACATGTATTTTAAACACTAGCATCAGTCACCAGGTGTTCATTACTTATTCCAGATTTAAGTGTCCTGCACATTTGCGTGAGTTGTAGCTGCACCCATATGAACTGCATTCATTTTGATTAATTAATTCACGTATTCAACTAAAAAGTAATTATGTCTTCACACTTTTTAAGCCCCAGTTAAAGCTGCAGTGGGTAGAATTGGAGCAAATATGATTAAAAAGTTATTTTTATAAAATGGTCACTATATCCTGACAGTAGTGCATGAGACAGGTAATCTGAAAAAAATCATGTGCATCTGCAAGATTTCACAGACCGGAGGAAAACAACCAATCAGAGTCAAGTTGGAGTCTGCCGTCTCTGAGCAGCTGTCAATCACTTGCGAACTCCGATCAAATGGTCAAACTAGGCACCGCTGATCAAATATTAATCAATGTTCGGTTACTGTAATGCCTATTTCACGCCTCAAAAGTTTTCAGAAACATCTTGGAGTGTACTGTTTAGCTGTAAAATGTATTGTTGAGATCAGTTGAGGAAATACCAAGCACCGCCCACCAGCCGGAGCAAACTTTCTCATTTTACAGCCCAATGATGCCAAAAACATTCAGCCTACTGAAGCTTTAATCCCCTAAGTAACTGTCCCTCCATCGTTTCTCCTTTAGACCCTATTATACATATTTTGTAGATTCCTGACCTGACAAAAGAAAACACAGCCGCTTTTAAAAGAATATTTGCCAACACCCATTTAGTCCATATTAAGAGAAGTTGCTCGTGGGGCTGGCTACACAGGTGACCTTTCCCTGTCGTAAACTGAGTACCCTTGAAAATGACTAACACACATACATACACACTAAAGCATGCTTTCCTCTCTAGCCAATTTGAAATCTGCTTCTGGCAATGTCATTCGCTCTAGCCTTTAGAACCTCGCTATATGTGTGCTATACTGTAGCGACACCATCTAACGGACTTACTTGAAAGAAAAACACATAGCACATATCATGTATCATGTACATTGTAGTGCATTTCCCCCCACACTCCCTAAGCCATACTTGGTAGCTCACACATGCCGGAAACAGAGCAGCGTATATAGAACAAATTTTCCATTTTTTATGCTCCAAAAATGAATCTCCTCACATCACTATAAGAGAGGCTAAATTGGTGAAGCAGAAGATATGAAACACCTCATTTGCACATATCCAAAGAAATGTTCCTTGGGGACATTAAACCTGTCTTGTAATTGCTGAAAGGATAATAAAGGCAAACTATTTTCTAAAGGAAGAGAAAAGATGAAGGCTGATTGTGCACCCCTCTAACCCACAGATATAAATATGATAATAATGTGATAATATTATAAATATAATTCTTGATTTTGCAGGGAGTGTAAACTGCTGTACTGACGTAGTGTTGACTGAAATTTCATGTGCTGTGTCAGCGTGAAGTGAGCAGGTGCTTACACAAACATATGATCATGCACATGTATGGAAAGATGTGTATGCATGTGTTTGTATATCAATGCCCCGTTCGAACAACGCCGCCACGGCCAAGGTCACATCACCTCTTTGTGTTAGCAGCAGTAAAATGTTTCTATGGTCTTCGCCGGCTTTAATAGCCTGCAGGTCGGGCTGCAGAGTTCAAGTGGCCTGCGGCTCTACAGAGAACACTAAAACCCCATTAATCATCTGATAAACGGAGGTACCCTTTTTATCAAATGACTGATGGCTTCTGGAAGTCTACTATTGTGCTGTTGAACTGAACAAAATGTGGATATGTTGACAATCGCGAAGCACATTTGAACACCTTTGTGTGTCAGAGAATATAGTAGAAACTTTGACGGTATTTATTTCTTCACAAACTACGAGGCCTCAAAGGACTCGGTTAAATTACTAGAGGGTAAATCCAAACACAAATCTCAACTAAATTAGCTTGAATTACTCTTTGGCATCTTAACTGCATCATAGTTGTCACATGAATATGATGGCAGCATAAAAATGGCCTTCATAATGTCCAAGAAATTAAGCCAATCTTTCTTTGAAAGATCCTCAAGTACCCAACAATTCAAAAACAATGTTGCTGCTACTTCAGGTAATGCGGTAAACATGCTACACTCTTGATAATAACCATTCGTACTGCCACATTTAGGGAGACTCTAGAGATGCAGCAGTTTTGACTGGAAACAGATGACACCAACAGCAATATAGCATCATCTTGTTGGAACAAGAGCTTCAAAGTCATCTCGTAGTAAACCTACAGTGGCTTTTGTCTTTGTCTCAGAGGGAGGGAGGCTGAGGGTGGAGAACGGAGGTGGGTGTGAAGAGAGGGAGATGGATGGAGAACGGGAAGGAGACGACAGACGTGGGCGATGCAGGGGTGGCTCAGGCTGTCGGTGGCGAGCGACAGTGGCAGATGCATTACCAGCGACATCTCCATCCCTGCCGATGCCGGACACTCTCTCTCCGTCACACACACACATGCACAAACACATTGAGTTGATTGACGCCAGCGGTTTGGCCCCACACCGGGCACAGAGGGTAATGACTGTCACCCTTTTTCCTCATCAGCCCCCTGCCTTCATCAACACACACAAACACACACGGATACATATACACATGTGCTATTTTCTCTCCTGCTCTCTGAAATGTCAGGCTGCGCATGGGGTTGTGTGGGGTTCCTCCGGAGAGCAATAAAAGCTGATTGGAGTTAAAACAGTTGGTCAGGCCTCCCCGCCCCAGCATCTGTTGGATTACAGTCAGCCAACCTGTCATCTGTGAAATGAAGGCTACTATGGGAGGAGAGGGGAAAGGCCACAGGAGTGGACGGACACACAGAACGGGAGATAGAGAGGCATGTGTGAGACAGGGAGGAGAGGGGAGACACACTACGATTTTGTTTATCAAAGTGTAAATTAATGGGACGTAATATGAAAAAATGTGTAGCTGAAGTGAAACAAGTAGAGAGAGACAAGGGGATCAAAGACGAAAACAGGGATGGGTGAGGGGTCGGATGT
Organism: Adelosebastes latens; assembly: GCA_916700685.1. NCBI lineage: Eukaryota > Metazoa > Chordata > Actinopteri > Perciformes > Sebastidae > Adelosebastes > Adelosebastes latens. Next base: position 8,891 of record CAKAKR010059817.1, read on the forward strand.
AGGGAAGGACAGACACACCTGACCTTTAGGTGAATCATTTCATCTCTCCGTCCTCATGTATCACCGCCTCCGAGCGCTGGGGGCGAGGAGCAATCCCTTTGACCCCCACCCACCCCCCCCTTTCGCTTTACCCCTCCATTTCATCCCTCTCTACTGATCTCTCTCTGTCACCCACTGCTGAACCCACCCACCGCCTCCACCTGCCATGTCCCCCCCTGAGGGAATCATTTTCACTCTAACAACTTCAATTAACCTTACCCCTTCATGCACGCACATCCCGGGCAGGCCATGCCTTCACACGCACATCACCTCCCCTCCACCCCCCCCCATATCAATCACAGGTGTTAAGGTCACTGGACTGGGAGACAGACGCTTCGCAGAGCTTCTCCAGCACATGTAAAAAACATGTGAGGCTACCTGCAACAGTCCACAATACAGTGTCCTTAAACAAATAACAGTGACACTGTCATAAATCCTCCGAAATAATTAGAGCTGGGACAGCCAAAGGAAATGTATTTAATTTCATGCTCGAAGAACTGGTAAATGTCTGCTGCGTTTTCTGCTCCAGGATTAACTTTTGGAGGTCGTTGGAGGTTGGAGGGGACATACATGTTTGGTGAAACTAAGGTGAAAGGAAGATCCTACACGCACTGAGCGTCTGGGAGTTTCTCCCCGTGCCAATTTCGAGAATTACAGCGCAGCCCTTTGACTCTGAAATTGCGAGAATTAATCAAACTGAGCTGTGCCGAGTTCGGATCCTAAAAGAGCCAAATGAAATAAGCAAAGTATAATTAGAGGTCCACTTTGATATGAGAGTCGGATCATTGTTTCTGAAGCCAGTTGGGGGGGCATAATCTGATGCATCTGCACACACAGTTTGGCAAGTTTGCTGGTATAAAGCAGATCTGGAATTGAAAGATACACAGCTGTAAACAGCTTCCAAGGGTCCTTGGTCTGCCATTAAAAAGTAGCTCCTGCTTAGTGTTCCTATGTGCATGCAAGCACGTACATATGCGTGTGTGGATGCATGCGAATGCGTGTTTGTGAGTGCAAAAAAAATAGAGCGGGAGGGGGAGGTTAAATCCACACAGCTGTTCTTGAAATCAGACTTGGCTGGTGCGTTGAATGCCTGCAGGCGGGAAACTCATATCTACCCTTCCACTCGTTTTCATCATCATTTAGCTGCTCTATAACAATGCCAGGGCTGCTGTTTCAGGCAGCGGAGTCCAAAAACTAACAAGTGCCAACATTGTAAGTGTTTTAATATGCTGTAATGATGGGAGAAGGGATGCCTTCAATCATAATAGCACACTCGGAGAGTAATGATACCACCATATTGATTCAAAACCTCTATTTATTCTGCTGGTTTGCTGCACTCGTGCGTCTACTTTCAATAATAACTTTGAGATGAGAACACAACCTGCCTGATCATGACTTCAATTAGCACCTGATAAGGACTTGGGGACTAGGACTGATTTCACATCTGATTATAATAACATGCCCTATGAAGGGATTAAGACTACAGGCAAAACAACACTCAATTAAAGGTACGCATTTACGCAACACGTAAATGTATGCACCGACACACAACCTTTAATTCTGTACTAAAACACACCCAATCACTCTACAACTGCCACATCCTTTCCCCCGCACCCAGCAGAGCTCTCCCTGGGTTTATCTCAGCGTAATTGCTGCTGATTGGTGTATTATTGCTCTGGTTAATCTGCCTGTGGGTGGCTAATAAAGGAGCTCCATCAGGGATGTTATCAATCGTAGACAGAAGGTGCGCATGGAGCGAAACTGGAAGCCGGGAAAAGGGAGGAAAGGGAGAGCTGGGAGCGAGGGGAAGAGAAGGGGGAAAGATATGAAGGAAAGGAAGGTTGGAAGTGACTGTGGGATGAAAGTGGAAGAGGAAGAACAGTGTTTGATTCATGTTGAAAGACAAGGAAGGACAAATTAGTAAGCAGAAATCAGACAGGATTGTGTGTTTGTGGATCAGGATGTGTCCGTGTGAGGTAAAGCAAGGTGACGTCAGTTTGCTGGATGTTGTTCTGACAGAGTTGTGAGAGTGATCTCGGTCCCCAGAGAATCCTTTTTTTATGATTGATGTGGCCTTGTTCCTCGGCCTCAGTTCTATTTCTAAACAGAGGCTGGAGGAAGAGGAGGAGGAGGACGCTGTGGCGAGGCGATTAGATTCTTCTCCATTACACGGCAGGCTCAGACAGGTAGGATATCACCCTCAGCAGACACACCTCGGTCCCAATGCCCTGTGCAATAACAGCGTGTTGGCAACTGACCCTGTGGTGTGAGAGGGGAAGCTAACATGACAAACTAGTGTTTCTTTATTCCACTGGGGGGATGGGGGGGGGGCTGGGTGTGATTGAATTGGCACACGCTCCACAGACCATTGAAGGAGGTGGTGGAAGATGGAGACAAAGACACGTAATCCTGTAAGCAAGGACAAGAAGTTGCTCAGAGTCGGGGAAAGTTTCGGAGTACATCGCTGTAGGCAAACTGAGGACATTAAACAACAGGAGATGAAGTATGATTTCACACACATCTAATGGAACTTCATCCGTCTCCAGCAGTGTTTTTTTTATATCGTCACACACTTTTAGTGAAGACGAGGGACAGCCATTTGAGGAGAATTGGCCTGGGGATCTGAGCGGAAAATGTAGACACCTTTGATTCAATTGTTAAGTAAGGATAGATTTAGCAGTACAAGGGCTACCTCAAACCTGTGAAGTAAGTTTGAGTAAATCAATTTCCTTCAGCTTTGATCCACTAAGATAACCTAGAAAACTCCCGGGGATCTACCACAGCAGCCATTTTGTGGACCACGGGTCAGTAGCTGAAGGCCTGATTTTGATATCTGACATTTGCAAGATTTCACCACGCCTGAAGGAAAACAACCAATCAGAGCTGAGTATTCTCTAACACAGCTGTTAATCACTATTTGCGAAACTAGCAAACTCCAATCAAACAGTCAAACTAAGCAGCGCTGATCAAATATGAATCAAGATTCTGTTACTGTAATGCTTATTTCTTGCCTTAAATGTTTTCAGAAACATATTTTAGTGTTTCAACACAGTCTCACGGCAGTTTGTGAAATAGTCATAAAATGTAATCTATTTGATTCGTGTACATAGACACGAATGTCCCTTTTAATACTTGACGCTCAGCACGACTTTCAACGTTGTATTTTTTGTGCGTTTTGCTACGAATGTCCAGCAACAGCGGAAATTGACACGTGCGTCAAGCACGTGTCAATTTCCGCTCCAGTCTTTTAAAAAAAAAAAGACTTAGTTCGGTTTAGGAATGGATCAACTTGGTTAGGTTTAGGCAACAAACTACTTCGTTAGGTGTCGGAAAATTTACGTGACAAATAAATCAGCGTTGACTTCTGGTTTCACATGGGATACAAACACCGGTCTCCTGGGTGAAAGTCCTGTGTTTTGTTGACCCACCGATCCACCCTGACCTCCATCCTATACGGCGTTCGTCACTCTCTATACTTCCTGGTTTCCATTTACGTGGATTACATACAAATTGATTTCGTGCTGACCATCATGAAAAAAAATTTAAATTTGTGTCTATGTACACAAATCTATACATTCAATATTGTGACTATTTCATGCGTGACTGGGCTGACTGTTTGTGACCCGACCGCCATTGAAAACAGTTGAGGAAATACCAAGCACCGCCCACCAGCCGGAGCAAACTTTCTCATTTTACAGCTTAACAGTACACTACAAGATATTTCTGAAAACATTTCAGGAGAGAAATAGGCATTACAGTAACAGAATATTGATTCATATTTGATCAGCTCTGCCTAATTGATCGGAGTGATTGACAGCTGCGTTAGTTGTTTTCCTTCGATGCAATTGCCATTAGAAGCACCTGAGGACACAGAGGCACATGACTTTTTTCCACAGATTACCTGTCTCATGCACTACTGTCAGGATATAGTGACCGTTTTATAAAACTAACTTTTTTTTTAGATCACATTTGCTCAAAGTTACCAACTGCAGCTTTAATTTTGCATTAAAGTTGAAATATGATGAATATTATATGACCTAAAATAATCTTCCATTTGAATTGATCACGTAATTCTGTATCAATAACTGAATCAATTTATTTCAGTCATGCTGTGACCAAAGGGTTTAGCTGGACGGAAAGATTTTGTGTGGCAGATTCATGTTTGTGTTTTAGTATGCACTGTGGCATGCACTCATAAGCCTTCACTATCAGGTAATGCTTCATGTTACTCAGGTAGAAACTAGTGCTCAAATTAGAATTCAAGTCCATGTAGCAATGTTATCATCAGAGTAGAAAAGAGCCTGGAGGTTGTTCTAATCTACTGCCTGTATGATAGCACCTCCTGCTGGTGAACTGCTGGTATTTAGCCAGTGGTTGATGATACATAAAGGACCAGCAAGAGGCTGGAACAGGTGAGCACTGAACACAAACAATGACAAATATTGTCCAGAAACCCTCACAGGTACTGCATTTAGCATACAACATATGCTCAAATCATAACATGGCAGACTCAAGCCCAACAGGTAACAACAGCTGTCAGTGTGTCAGTGTGCTGACTTGACTAGGACTTGCCCCAAACTGCATGTGATTATCATAAAGTGGGCATGTCTGTAAAGGGGAGACTCGTTGGTACCCATAGAACCCATCTTCATTCACATATCTTGAGGTCAGAGGTCAAGGGACCCCTTTGAAAATGGCCATGTCAGCTTTTCCTCACCAAAATTTAACGTACGTTTGGAGCGTTATTTAGCCTCCTTCTCGACAAGCTAGTATGACATGGAACCACTGGATTCCTTAGGTTTTCTAGTTTCACATGATGCCGGTATCTTCACTCTAGCTTTAAAACTGAGCCCGCTACAACCTAAAAATCACAAGTGTTGTTAATGTATTAAAGAAATTAGTGGTATTAAAACAAATGTCTTTAATGCATTATTATTGTGTGTGTGTGTGTGTGTGTGTGTATATATACAGTATATATATATATGATCTGAAGTCTTCTATAGTAATCTCATTAATCAGACCCAAGATCTATTTTACAAAGCACACAAAAGCAACTGACTGACACTGTTCAGTCAGCCACATCACATGGGATGGATTATTTTGTGAATGCAGAATATGTACATCTATATTTGGCATCTAGGCTTCATCCTTTCTGACTAAAGGATACACCAAACTCAGCACAACAAGAACAGGGGAATATTAACACCTTAAACACAACACCAAAGTGCAAAGGGTGTGTTGGATATATGTTGTGAGTGGGTGGGGTGTGTCAAGTGAGAGCAGCAATGGACTCAGTCAACTGTCCGAACTACCTTACAAAGGCATTGTGCTGATAGAGCCCTACCCTTTGGTGGGTGGGCTTCTATCAGCCTATCGTCCAGCTCCAGCCTAAGGGTCTGGGCCTCTGGGCGCAGTCTGAAGCAGATAAGCCCAACGGACTTGCCTATTATTAGTATTGTTATATCTATTTTTTGTTTTGATGACTTGTTTGTTTTTGTTTTGTCTAGTTTTCTCACGCTTCCTCTGATTGAATGTACAAATGTCTCTATCTATGCCCAGTGGTGGAAGAAGTTATCAGATCTTTTACTTAAGTACTACAGTGTAAAGATACTCTGTTATAAGTAAATAGCCTGTATTCAAAATCTTACTCAAGTAAAAGTACAAAAGCATCAGCATTAAATATACTTAAAGTACATAAAGTAAAAGTGCTCATTTTGCAGAATCATATCCCATCACATATATTTTATTACTGGATTATAATTAGTGATGCATCAGTGTGTTCATCACTTAAATGCTGCAGCTGGTAAATGTGGAACTGTTTTTCAATACTTTAAAAGTAATGAAAATATATGGAGTTTATACAATATATTGCTGGGTAGTTTAACTTATAACAATACATCATAATGTATTAGTTAATTATATTTTGGAATATCAATCTGCAAACTAACTAAAACTGTTATATAAATGTAGGGAAGTAAAAAGTACAATTTTTGCCTCTGAAATGTAGTGAAGTAGAGATATAAAGTAGCATGAAATGGAAATACTCAAGTATAATTACTGCAAAACTGTACTTGAGTACAGTACTTGAGTAAATGTACTTAGTTACATTCCACCACTGCCTCTCTCATTGTTTATGTACTGTCCCTTTGCATCAATAAAAATAAATAAATAAAAGCAACCCACCCTGCGAAAGGCCAACCTCACCTGACAGCTGATTCGATTATTTGTATTATCTATATGTAAAGCCACTGCAGATTGCTAAAACACTACACAAGTTTGTATGGAAGGAGATTACATAGCAGGATGTGAAATCATCCCATAATAATAGAGCAGAGAGAGAAGTTTGAATGGTTAAGGACTGATAAGCTCTTCATGTTATTTTCAACAGACATCTTTGTTTTCTGTGCATCAGGACGGCCGGCAACACACTACAACTAGTCATAAATGATCAAATGTTGGCTTATGTGAAAATACAATACCATAAATACTTTGTTTTGTATTTATGTTTTTATTATATATTATTTAAATTGGCAACGGGATTGATTTTAGAATTTCACCGTATCTGCACTCCATCAGAGGAAATCTATCATAATGTTGTTATTATGGGACATACAGTCCTGTCAGTGAATTGTATGAATAAATCCCCAAAAAAATACTTTCCCATGACTGACACATTGATAATAAATGCAGAAGGATGGCTTATGGAGAATGGAAATCATATTCACCATCTAGATGACCTGGATGGAAACCTCCATGTCAGTAAATATCAGGCCCGCTGAAGTGTCCTTCAGCAAAGTGCTAAAAACAGGGAAAATACAAATGGTGGTCTGCTGTGGCTGCGATCTGACCGGCCTGCGGAGGAAGACAAAACAATGAAAAATGTAATTTAAAAAGAAAACATATCTATACACATAAAACAAAAGAAGGAACAGAGATGTAAGTGTGAGTCTATATTATGACAATGTGTACTCCAGTAAGTGCAAAATAAATAACTTTGTACCCATTTAAGAACTACATTAGAAAGTGAAGGCTGTTTTCTACTCCACACCTGTGGTTCGCTCTGAACTGACTCTGCTTGTATTTGCTTCTCAAAGGACTTACAACCAAAAATATTAGGAGTAAACACAAAGCTCATGTTTCACTTCAACATTTTTATTTTTATTTTATTTTCATTTTGTTTTTCCTTTATTTGGTTTTACTCTGACATTTACATAAACATACTTAATTAGATACAGATATGAAGTGAACTTTTCCACTTTTTACAATGAAATTATAGAACACACAAATAGAACATGGGGTGCTTTTCATGTGAAATAAGATAAAATAAATAATAATAATAAAAAGAATTACATTTAGAAAAAAAGAAAAATTAAACAAAAGATGGGCGTTTTGGGGAAATATACTTTTTCCAGTCCTTCCAATTTCCTCAAATTTAGTTTCTTGAAGCCTTATTGAGAAAGTAATTCTTTCCATTACAAATATTTCATAAATTACATCGTACCAGTTCTCCAATGATGGGGTATCTGGTTTAAGCCATTTCTTAGTATTGCTTTTCTTGCAGCTACTCAATATTCCAAATAAGTATTTTGTTTTAATATTTGTAGATGTTGAAAATAGAAGACCAAACAGGAGTTCGTCCCACTTAAAATCTATGTTTGTACCAAATATAGTAACTAATTCTGTGTAAATCTTACGCCAAAAATAATTTACTTTTGGACAGGCCTAAAACAGGTGATGGTGGTTAGCTTCACATCAACATTTTATTATTAAAGCAGACTGGAATTCTTACCTGTTTATAAAATGGTTACTGGCATTTTGTGGTGTTTAGTCATATATAGCATGATGTGAATCATGACCTTTCCGAACATTCAGTACTTGATGTTGCTCAAATACAAAGAGTCCCATCTGTAAAAGGCATGAATTACTCAATGGGTTCATAAGTTCACATATTTCTGAACGGATATGACCAAATATACAGTATATCTGGAACTGGATAGTCTGAGAGCATGACTCTTTGGTCCCAGTGTAGGTCAAATAGTTCACCAGAACAATAAGAAATAATGGAAATGCTATGTTGTAACTAATATGCAACTCTTGTGTCTTTTGTCAGTCGAATCAACTCTATCAGACTCAGAAAATTCCTCAGATAGGTAACACAAAAGGCTGATAAAAGGTTGAGTAATATTGGAGTAATGTGGCTTTGTGTTGTAATAACTTAAACTAGACAGCCGGGGGCGCTAAAATGCTGATGATCTGGTAGAATAATGACATAATAAACCTGGCTATCAAATATACACCATGATTTTCTTCCAAGGTGACCATTTCCTGTTAGTGTCCGCCATGTTACCATGTACCCAGAAGCTAAAATGAGCTTCCTCTTACAATTAACAGCCACACCAATGAAATTAATTTAAATTGAAAGTGACCTACATGAGTCATAGTTAAGAGGAAATCCCAACTGCACGTACACCATTACACTACTACTATATAACGTTTCATCATCCATCCGGATGGTAACAGCAATAGCTTGGTTTTTTTGAGGTTCAACACAATATATATATTATTATTATATTATATGAGAGAGGATATTTTCTAATCAATCTCATTATCATTGTCGCAAAGTTCTACATTCATAAATGCAAATTTGCGAGAGTTAAACCTCATTTTAATGTTTTTAAGAAAGAAATTTAACTATATATTAAGACAATATCTTCTGCAAAAAAAAACAAAAAGGCTAGTATAACGGTGAATTTGTGCTCCCATTTTAATGATTTTACTTAAAAGTTACTATTGTTTATTTATTCGTACTTTATATTAATCCCTGGCATATTTTGTGTTTTATGTTTTTTTTTAATATTTATTTTAATTTTTGTTTGTTTTTATGTATCCCTTTATTTCCTTTATATGTATTGTTTACCTATGTATTGATTTTTCTTTGTATTGTTTACAAATCTAAAATAAAGTCTACTGGGGGAAAAAAAAGGTAACATGCAATAGTTTGTTATAGGAAGTGATTTTAATCCAGTTATAAATAAATTAAATCCGGGTCCTTTGCGGAAGAGAACATCTTTTTTTACTCGATAATCTTTTCCAGCATCCTCCACCTACATGTCTGCTAAGTGACAGACTGTCTGCTACTGAGGTTTCCCTTGATGTCATTTTTTTTTTTTTAATTATATTTTTATTGACACTTTGCAACAAACATACACAACATAACCTTGATGTAATTTCTAGTTGATACAGAGAAGACGAGAACATTATGTTCTAGGACCAAACACCTGTGAATTAACAGGGAAAAGAGAAGCAGTAACTCCATTATGATGTAAAGTGTTTGACTCAGTGTGTCGCATCCTGCCTCGGACGTGACACTCAGCACGCTCTCACTCGGTCTCATTAATATGTGCTCACGTAACGTCTCGAGAGGAGGAGGAGTCTTTAAATAGCGGAGACAGCCTCCTCTGCAGCACCACTTCTGCGGAAAAGCTGCACTCTGGAGGAGCAGACACATTCCAGCTCGTGTTTCCTTTCGCCTGTTTAACTGAAGCCTTAAAGGTAAGAAAACCAGACTGACTCAAACGTTACACTGACTATATAATGTATACTTCAGGGTCCTCCGGAAACTAGCACTATTTTTGAGCCATTTTTCATGAAGTAGTTTATCAGCAACCTGATGCGCATTTTAGGAGGATACGTAGAGTAGAGGGGCGTGTCGATAGTCAATATCGATAGAGCTGATTGGTTGTGATGTGGCTGGCACCAACTTCATTTTTTATTACTAAAAAAACCTCCAACTTCCATTTTTATTACTTATTTCTTTACATGTATTGCATTTAATTTGTTTAATGAAGTGTTAAACAGAGTAGCAGAAGCAACAGGATGTAGGCCAGTCAGTGTAGTTTCCTATTTGTCGCAGTAACACTCATTAATAATGATGTTGTACATTATGCACATAAAAGAAATGACTTATACAATATAGGATATATTATCTAAATAGCCTGTATCAGGAATATAGGTTACTATAACAACCCCAAAGAAGTGCTGTTGGTTTTGAATCTGTCTCTATGGCTGCATCAGGTGGTTTGTGATAATGTAATATACGCAGTGTTACACAAGCGGTTACAGCATGCCCCCTGCTGTCTGTGGAGACCACCATCCACACAGCAGTAAATAAATGAACCTGGCACAGGAAATGCACTGCATTCATATACTGGGCCAGGGGGAAGCAGATCTTAGTGAGAGTATACTGGTGCTGCTGAGTGCAGATCAGGTTATCACTGGTGTTTCAGTGCTTTTGCCAGATGTGCATGAATTTCACTTTTAGGTAAAATGATTCAAACACTTTGTGTAGCTTACATTTTCCGATTGATCAAACTAATGCCATACTTGGCACAGTGTTGTTGGTGAATAATTGTCAGTTGCAGCCTGTTGGCAGCTACAGTAGATTGTCTGATTGCACTCTATGACTGCACAGTGGAAACTAAATCTAGTTTTTCCTGCTGGTAATAATAATTACTCCATTGTTGAAGGCAATCAAAAAGTTTGGATAAACTGATGTTTTGTCTGATGATCACATAGTCTGAAACAAAATATATTCACAGTCGCCTGCGAAATGGTAACTTGAAAGACCAGATACTAACCCTCAGCCGTGACACCTGACACCCAGTCAGAGCTCAGTAAACCCCCCCCCCACTGACCTATTGGTGATCAAATGAAGTAAATGTCATAATGTAAAGGGGAATATGATAATGCAAGCATGCATAAAGTAGTTTTAGTGGTCCAGTTGTGTGCAAGTTAAAGCTTCAGTAGGCAGAATGTTTTTGGCATCATGGGGCAAAAATTCCATAATAACCTTTCAGCATATTGTAATCAAGTGTTCTGAGAGAGACTTCTGCACCTCCTCATGACTCTGTTTTCAGGCTTTAAAAAATCTAGCCCGTGACGGGAGACTTTGGCCAATCACAGGTCATTTAAGAGAGAGAGCGTTCCTATTGGCTGTTCATTCAACGGAGGCAGCTGTCAACCAGTCGTGAACTCCGATCGAACGGTCAAACTAGGCCGCGCTGATCAAATATGAATCAATATTCTGTTACTGTAATGCCTATTTCTCATCTCAAATGTTTTCAGAACTGTTTAGCTGTAGAATGAGAAATTTTCCTCCGGCTGGTGGACGGTGCTTGGTATTTCCTCAACTGATCTCAACATGACTGCCGGGTCACAAACTTTTTCATCAGCTAAACAGTACACTACAAGATGTTTCTGAAAACATTTGAGGAGAGAAATAGGCATCACAGTAACAGAATATTGATTCATATTTGAATCAACGGTTTAGATTGACCGTTTGATCGGACTTCACGAGTGATTGACAGCTGCTCAGAGACGGCAAGGCTCCATCTCGGCTCTGATTGGTTGTTTTCCTCCGGTCTGTGAAATCTTGCCGATGCCATCAGGAGCACCAGAGGCACCTGATTTTTTTTTTATTTCAGATAACCTGTCTCATGCACTACTGTCAGGATATAGTGACCGTTTTATAAAAATAACTTTTTTAAATAATATTTGCTCCAATTCTACCCACTGCGGCCCGAAGTCCCAGAAATGTATATTAACCGAAACTTGATACAGAACATCCATCTCCCCTCTCTCTTTCTAACTATATCGCATTAAGTTCTTTCAGCTACTAATAATCCTTGTTGTAATTCTCATTAAATCGTGCTACAGTAGTAATTTGGCTGGTCTGTACAACACATTTCAACAGTAAAGACAGGAACTGTGACCAGTATTGAACATGTAGAGTAATCCTTTACTGTAAGCTAACAAAGGGTCCTTTTGGAAAGCTCACTTCAGGGTCAGGGCCTGGTATGTAGTAAGCCTTCACCTCCGAGTGAGAGATAAGTGGATAAAGGGATATTGGGTATGACTTGTCCCACTTACCATATTCTACTATTGTGTGCAAACTCCCCACGGAGAGGTCTTAAACATTCTCACAAGGAAGGTGTTACAGTGTATTAATCCTATCGGGTACTCCACTACGTGCTTGTCTCCACATCTCAGAGAGCCAGGCTTGTCGTGCAAGTGATGTAAATGCACTCATTGACCGTGTCTGCCCAACCAGGAAACATAAATAGTGTGTGTGTGTGTGAGTGTGTGTGACGTAAGCCAGGACGGTCTGCGCTGCACGGAGACCAGATGCAGTACTTTCCCAGGCAGTGGTTGCCATGGAGACACAGAGAGGCGCTGCGAGGCAAGAATTACTGTCCATTTATGGAAGTAAGCATGAGACAAGAGTGGTAGACTAATGAGGAAGGAACTCAACTTGTGGTCATCAGAGGGCTTGTTCTTGGGGTTATGAAAAGGGCAAACTTTCACATTCATGACGGAGATGAAAAGGGAATTCCGAGTTTGAGCCAGTCATTGTTGGATGAGACAGCACTCACGTCCGCCCCTTGTGTTGGTCTCTTAGTAACAACACATTCAAGCTGTCACATACATTATGCAGCACTATTTTACTGCCTCTCTGTTTCCACTCTCTCCCTCTCTCCCTCCTCCTCCTTTTATACTATATTTACCCGCTTATCTACTTTCTCCAAACACCTCTTTGCTTCCCACAGATGACCACCAAGGAGAAGCTGATCAGCCATGTGATGAAGGAGGAGCCTGTTGGCAGCAGGAACAAGGTGACGGTGGTGGGTGTCGGCATGGTTGGCATGGCCTCTGCCATGAGCTTGCTGCTCAAGGTGAGTCAGAAAGGTGTCAAGAGAAAGAGCTGAGCGATGTGTGTGTATCAGTAAAGAGCTGTTGAAATGAGCAAAAAGAAAGTAGATGGGATGATAGCTTGATAGGTAAATCGGTGACAGTACAGAGTTATTACAGAACTAAGTACAAGAAACAAAAGTGAACTCATGCACCTTACATAACACCTTGAAAAGCACAAACTTAGATCAACTTTAATAACATAAAAGTACCAACGAATGGAATAATAAGGATTTGCAAAATAGTCTCTGAATTGAGAAACCTCCAAGGGCTGCAGTCAAACAGTCTTTGAAGGCGTGGCGGCTTGTGGAATCAGCTTCTGTAACGCTTGGTAGAAATAAAATAAACACCTGCGTGCTACCTTATTATACAAGCTTAGACAGGAAAAATCGCATTTCCCTTATATTGTCCTGTTACATACACAAGAAGTGAGCTGGATCTGTGCCCGCTGAGGAACAACAGAGGCTAAGAGAAACCAGGTCACATCCAGGTCTCACAACTAACAATGCTGCTCAACAGTCAAGGCAGAGATGAATGGTGTTGTTCCTGCACGTTAACACAGCAGAGTTCAGCCACTTTGAATAAGCCTCACTGTAGCTTTATCCATGTAAGATACACTGTGTAAAGTGTGTTGTCAGAATGACTTATTGCATGTACGACTGGGATAATTAAATATGATAATTTATCGTCTTCTAGTTGAATCATATCATGATGAAATCATATCGTGGTACACAGTTACGTCATCTAAATTGATAATAAGAAGCACATACTAACTCAAATTTCTCATAAAATCTGAATTGATAAGAATTCTGCTTATGGGAATACCCCAGTGTAGTTAAATCAAACAATTGTCTTAATCTGATTACTCTGTAGTTGTGTGCATGCATGTAAACATAGTCAGTGCGTAGCTGTAAATATTTATTCATTTTTTTCTCCACAATTTCACTTGAAACGGTTCTGTTTGGTTTGCACTAAAGTTCTTAATTAAATGAGAAAATACTCAGTACCTTTCATTTTTTCTAGTATTTATTTCACACAAAAATATGCTTTACCATGTGATTATTTCATATAGACTATTTATTACTGCTGTCAATCGGTTAAAATATTTAATTGTGATTAATCGCATGATTGTCCATAGTTAATTCCTTAGGTTTTTTTAGTTTCATATGATACCAGTATCTTCACTGTAGCTCACTAAACTGAGCCTGCTACAACCTAAAAATCGCAAGTTGCGTTAATGCGTTAAATAAATTAGTGGCGCTAACTTTGACAGCCCTACTTTTTATTTATTGAATTACCAGAAAACATGCTATATCGTGATATATATCATTATCGAGATATGAAATGACCTATATCAGGATAGATGATTTTGGTCGCCCAGTCCTAATTGTATGTATGTATGTATATAATCAGGACTTGTGTGATGAGCTGGCCCTGGTTGATGTGATGGAGGAGAAGCTGAAGGGTGAAGTCATGGACCTGCAGCACGGATCCCTCTTCCTCAAGACGCACAAGATTGTGGCAGACAAAGGTGAGAAGGCACAAAAATGACTCTTGAAGAATTAGTTTTCATTCTGGTACGTCTCTTGACCTTTACTGAAACTAGTACTCTGTAGCTCCATCAGAACGTCTCTCCTTTTTGTCAATTTGTCAGACTACAGTGTGACAGCCAACTCCAAAGTGGTGGTGGTGACGGCCGGCGCCCGCCAGCAGGAGGGCGAGAGCCGTCTTAACCTGGTGCAGCGCAACGTCAACATCTTCAAGTTCATCATCCCAAACATCGTCAAGTACAGCCCCAACTGCATCCTGCTGGTGGTTTCTAACCCAGGTAAGACACACGGGGGTGTGAATGAGTGAGGGGAGAAGAGGGAAATGTGAGGAGAGAAGGCTTGAAATAGTGTTGAGGGGAGTAACGCCTGTAGCTCAGCACAGATGAAATGATCAGCATTTTTTAAAAGAGTTGTCGCCTTTGCCCATCCAGTGGACATCCTGACCTACGTGGCCTGGAAGATGAGCGGTTTCCCCCGTCACCGCGTCATCGGCTCTGGCACCAACCTGGACTCCGCCCGTTTCCGCCACCTCATGGGAGAGAAGCTCAACATCCACCCATCCAGCTGCCACGGCTGGATCGTCGGAGAGCACGGAGACTCCAGTGGTATGCAGCCCTTCTCTAAAAATAAAATATCTCTGCACAGCCTTCCATGTTGGTTGGTCTGCTGCAAATCTTTTAATACAGCTACATCATTTGCATGTTTCATGTTGTGTATGGACCATTTCAATGGAATTGCATTGCTAGGCAACAGCTTGGTCCATGCTTACTTACTGTCAGCTTATGTCACTCACATACAGTAGGCTTCGTCCGAAATCGCATACTATGCACTACATACTCAACAGTTGTACTATCGTTCAACCAACTATTGTGTGAATAACCATTAGTATGTATGTTTTCGTACGCACTGAGCGTCAACTTCATGTGACGGAAACGATTGTGAGAATCAAAGTGTGAATTAATTTAAAAAATATATTAAACTTAGCAAAGTAAAATCTTATTCTTACAGTTAAATTAAAGCGTTATTGATGTTGTCGCCACTACCGCATTGCATTGTCGGATATTTATGCCGCCATCGTGTCCAGCGTTGCATACTGTAATATTTCACTGGAAACAGTATGCAATTTGCGTACTATTGGTTTCATACTATGGTTTCGGACATACTAAAATATTTCACATACTGTTTTAGCGTACTGAATTAAGAAGGAGTATTAGGGCCACATTGAGGAAAAACAAATAAATCTGAGATTTCGAGAATAAAGTCATAATATTACTAGAATAAATTCATGTTTACGTGAAAAAAAAGTCATAATATTACTAGAATAAATTCATATGTTTACGTGAAAAAAAGTCATAATATTATGAGAATAAAGTCATAATTTTACCAGAAAAAAGTTGTAATATTATGAGAATAAAGTCATAAGTTTAAGAGAAAAATGTCATAATATTAAGGGAATAAAGTCATAATATTATAAAGTAGTAATTTTACATTATTTTAGAGGGTAAATAGAGCAGGTTTAGGTTTCACAAATAACGAAATACTTAATCTTTTGGCACATCAGCACCACATTATCATAAGTATCAGGACCTTGAAAAGATTGTGCAGGAAACTGCGTTTATTCCAAAGAAAGAACCACACCAACCTGGGGGAAATTGCCTCTTTTGTGGAGGAAGAAATTCCTTTTTTTCTCGTAAAGTTATGACTTTATACTCGTAATATTACGACTTTTTTTCTTGTAAAGTTATAGGATGAGATAAGATAAGATGAACCTTTATTAATCCCCAGAGGGAAATTTGGGTATCAAAGCAGCAACAGCAGCAAACAGAATGAAACACAGGAGAGGTACAGGTATACAAATATATAATAAAAACAACAAGAGTGGTGTGGAAGGGAGCACTGGTGTTGGGGGAGGGGAGAGGAGACGTGTGGAAGGGGGCACTAGTGCTGGTGAGTTGGGACCCAGGCTGTCCTTCTGAGCTCATGGGGGTTGGGTGGTCAAACAAGGTGAAAAACAGGTTTAGCTCGTTTGTTCCAGGGTCCTCTCAACAGCAGGGCATGGCTGTTTGTGGCCAGTTATCTTCCTGAACCCCCCCCCCACGTCTTTTTT